>JBBPCY010103639.1:0-20057 GCA_037974405.1 Brachyalestes nurse | reverse complement strand
GGATAGATAGATATTGATGGATAGATAGATATTGATGGATAGATAGATATTGATGGATAGATAGATATTGATGGATATGATCATTCTAATTACATTTCCTTTTACACAAGATACAGTTCCATGGCAGTTCAGTCTGTGTCACATTGGGTCTAGAAAAAGAAACAATCCAATTAGTCTTAGAATGATTTTAAAAGGTATGTGCTGCACTTCATTAGGAGTCCAAGTATGTATATAAAATATATGAAGAGCTATTTTCCAAAACACTACAAATCCATTTGAACTGTTTTCAGAAAACATTTTTTTATTTACCCACACCCACATTTTTTCTATGATACAACTGCACTTTGTAGAACAACTTAAACAAGGAAATACTGTGCAGCCATTTTGCATGAAATGTAGATGAATAGGTTCAGTACACAGCAGAACAGCATGGCAAGATCTTTTCTGTGTTGATCTTGATTTTCAAAAGAGCTGCATATATATATATATAAATGTGTGTGTGTGTGTGTGTGTGTGTGTGTGTGTGTGTGTGTGTGTGGAAACTCTGGCTTCCACACTCATTTATTTAGCTCTTTATGTAAGAAACGTGACATTATTCCACACAATGCCGCTCCAGTGCTGCTGGCCTTGTCTGTTTTGGCGCATTTTGAAGTACATTCAGCAAAAATGTAGGTTATTTTGATAAAGCAGTACTCCTCTAACCCTAGCCCTCGCCCTTCTGATAATTATAGGCAGTACTTGTGACGTCCCCATAGCGCCGATATTAAAGGGGCTTTGGTTTAGTTGCGGGTTGTAGGTTCACCAGCACATGTGTTTTGCTTGTATCCTCAGTCTTTGGAGAACTTTGGAAGTCGAGCCTGTTTAGTTTAGTACGTTTTGGAATAAACAAAGAAATGAAAGCTTGTCTCTGGGCCTCCTGCTTCACAGCCGCACCCCGCAGTGTGACAGCACTACTTTACCTGTCATTTGGGTCAATCACAAGCACAGAGCATGAAGATACTGATCACACATGAAAAGTGATTAAAGTTAAAACTATGTTTCTCTAACCATTATATTAAGTTACAGTAAATCCAGTATTAACACAAAATGATTTTTGCTTTCAATACTGTGGCCTTATTACTCACCACAAACCTCCAATGATTATTACTGACACTGATAAAAGAGATTGCACCATCAAAACAGTCCAAGTTCACCCGTGTAAATATTACAATGATCAAGAATATACATTTACATTTACTTAATTAAATAATATTCTCTTAATATGCTGTTTTTCTACCTTCAAAAGAAGATATTACTTGAAATATCATGAGGTGTCGAGACATTTGCTCTCTCCTGCCTTCCAGGATCCCTCCAGTAACACAGTGATCCGTCTGAAGCAGTCGTTCACCCAAATGTATTAAGAGCCGCCCGAACGTAACATTCAGTTGTCTGTAGAGAAACATATCAAATATTTAATACAGTAAAAAGTGACAGGCTTGTTCATATTTAAAGGTTTAGGTTTAGTCATCATTTCAGTGAATGTTCCTAACTTTGAGTAAATCAATGATGTTGTAAAGTAAACAGGAAAAATAAGTTAAAAGACAACAAAATTAAACAGAATGACCTGGCAGACATTAGACATGACCTGAGGAAAGGTTCTGTGAGACGATGATAACGTTGCTACATTTGTTTATTGCTACACAACATAAGATTTGGGAGAAAGGGTCACTAGTTACACTGGAATTACTGAAGTGCAGGTGGTGAAATATTTGATGTTAAATCTTTTTGGTATTGCAGCATATGTTGTATGTACAGTTTATATTACATTAATTTGTACAGATGAGTTATATTCTGCTATACATTTTGATTGCTTACCTCACCATTCAGAGGTTGATGGGGTCGTAGTGTAAAGTCTGCATGTCTTAGTGTAAAAGTGTAGGATGTTGATTTAAGAATTGCCACAACAAGCTCAGTTTCATGCTGCTCCCACAGTGCTGTTACCTGTAAATAATGGAGCAATGCATAACTGTAGGGGTTTGTCCAGTTAACAATGAAATCATTTAATAAAAACTGCTGAGTTTGTGCAACCTCTTCAGTCCTGTTGTGTTCTTGTGTGGAGTTTCCTCATCTTTCACTTTCACTCACCTTTCTGTTTCTCCTCTACACCTTTCTCTGTGTGTGTCTTTGTTTTAGTTTTATTTGCTGTGTTTTCTTTCTGCTTCCTTTTTGGTGTTGGTTCTTGTTTGGGTCTGTTTCACTGGTGGATACCCGTTTTTCCCATCTTTCTTCAGCCGACTCCACATTCTTTGATCTGAATGGTCTGAGAATGAGGTCCTCTGGCAGTTAGTGTCTTAAAATATGTTCTCTGTATCTTCCTTTTAGGGAACAGTAGATTTTTCTAATGGGTTCTGATGGCCTAAGGTTTCTTCTTTTTTGCAGGATGACATTTTTTACAATCCAAAACCAATTTCCAATGTGGCAATTTGTGTCTCTTGTCTGGCAAGTCCCCAGGTTTCTGTATGTTTTATCTATGGCATCTTTAGGTCTCCCAACATGGCACCACTCCAAAGAGGGTAAATCGCCATAATACTGTCCAAAAGAGCTTTAATTATGTCAGAACAATGATATGGGTTTTTGCTTCATGAACTGTCTCTTTCTGTTCACCTACAGCTGCTTCTACATCCTCATGAACTTGTTTAAATGCTCTAGAGTATGGAGACCTGGCAACTTTCCCATTTCTGCATCCTCCCACATATCCCTCTCATCCCCAATGTGCTCCTCAGTTTCTTCAGAAACTCAGCACTGCGTTGGACATTGTCACATAGATGCTCTGCCAGCAAAACATTGCAAAACTGTCTGAAGATGTCTCCAGCTGTTTTCAGGTTGATTGTGTTCAGCAGTCTGGCAGAAATGAAAGTGGCAAACTCTCCGAGAGATTTCTCATTTGTCCTCGTGCCAATGCTGCAGTTCACTGCTTCTATAATGTGGGCAGAGCTCAGGTGAAGTCTTTTGTTTCTGAATAATTGAGAATGTTCTTTCCAGGGACTCCTCTGTGTTTTCCTTATTGAATACTATCAGGACAATCTGAATTAATGCCCAACTGTAGTCTGTTTAAACCTCATGCACCCTGAGGGAAGTGTCCTTGGACAGTTTTAGAATAAACTGCATCAGCCAGAGAGTAATGGGAGGTACACTGTGCTCAGAGACCGTTCAGTGACTGGAAGTGGGGGTGCATCTCTGCCATGTCCTGGCAAGGCCAGAGCATAAAGAATCCTTCGCTTGTCTTCAGGAGGCTTCGACACAACGCCCCCTGTGGCATCCAGATACAGAGAGACCCCAAGAGAACACCTGCAGATGTTGAACACCCTGCATACGGTAACAGCTGCTGTCACATTCCTTTATTATGTTTTGTGTGAGCTGCAGTTCCAGAAATTCATTCATTTTCATGTATTTTTCGGCTTTTGTGAACTTCTACAGCAATTACTCTTAAGATGTTCTTATTGAGGCTTTCTGAGGTTTCCTGACAGAAGTTCTTCAACAGGAGAGTGGCGGATGTCTCCGGATGTGTTCAGCACTTACTCCTTTGACCACAGATTTAGCAATTTCACCTATTAATATTAGTGTCTGGCCGGAATTTAGTTTCTTTTTTCAAATGCCTAACTGCCTCATTACTGAAGACAACTATTCTAACTGGTCCAGGGCGAGGCCTGCTGGGCTTGGTTTTCTTCTTAAATGCAAACCTTGCCTGGCAGCACATAAAGTAAGACATGGAGCATTTCTGTTCCTGCTGATTGGAACTCGGACGTGCTGGTAAGTAAAATGAAGGACGCAGCTTGGGTTTATTTTCCTAAATTCATTGTATATTACGTTTGTCCATGACGGATGAAGTTCGTTGGTAGTTTTCTGAGGTGATATTTTGCTCCACTGATTTTGTTTAATAGTAATTATGATTTTTTTGGGTGTGAATGACAGCTTTCTAAACACCTCCTTGTTCTTTTTCACACTTGGTGAGACTTGTTTCTTCTCTGACTCTGAATCACTAGTGGGAGCGTTGTCACTTAAATCCTCTAACTGGTCTCTATCTAGTTCTTCAGCTTCATTCACTTTCTCTTCTTCACCTTCAGCAAAGTGTTCATCTGTCTCCTCCATCACTGCAACATCTTCACAGCTGTTGATCTTTCTAGCAGCTCTTAACCTTTCCTCCGTTACCTTTGCAGACTCTGGGCCACTTTCAGACTCTTCAGATTTCTCACATGAAAAAGACGGTGGACCATCTGGCTGGTCTCTGTCTAACCCTTCATATTCCACCCTTTTCTCTTCCTCACTTCCAGTAGATTGTTCTGAGGGTTCTCTCAGCTGTTCCCCAGAAATCTTTGCTGACTTTTGGTCAACGACCAACAATACAGATCTGTCACTTAAAGGGAACAACGAACTTTCTGGTCTTTCTTTCTCATGTCCAGGAGAAGCTGTCTCCTGTGGCACAGCAACATCTTCCTTGAAGTGCCTTTTTCTGCCGCCTCCCTCTTGTTCATCTCTAGTTCTCTTCTCCTCTGTCTTGGGTTCACTGGAGATAACAGAACTTTCTGAAATGGACACATGCAGATGGGCTGAATGACATGACTGGGTCTTTATTTGAACCTTGCTACCTGGCTTATGGTACAAAGCAGTTCTATCCGGCGTTAGATCAGTTGCAGGTTCACTCTCTGTTCTGTCCGACTGCAAGAAGTGAAACATGTTGCTGGACGTTTCTCCTCTCTGCTGATCTCGCCGTGATTTTAGTGAATTTGTATAAAGAAAAAAAAAACCATCACTTCATTCCGAGTTAAAAATGAATTGTTACGCGTGTTACTAACATTTGTACCCAGTAAAATATTACCAGTTTATTTTCTGTCATTTCTTACATTACCACATTACAGCAAAAAGCAACACATTACAGTAATTCCTTACTTTTGTAACACGTTACTCCCAGCACTGGTCATCACTGCCCTCTGTCTCATTCCTGACATCGTAATTACACGATAGTAAGACGAATGACATGAAATGTCTTTTTATTCCTTTTGCAAATGCAATTCAACTTTGTAGTTAAAAAAACGGGATCAAAACATTTTAAATAAGAACTAAAATGGTTGCTTACCATATACCTACTGCCTGCACTGCAACAGTGACCCCTACAGCCATGGAGACACTCTTGTGTTGGTGTGTGCAATAAAAGACTTAGAAAAAAAGGGACTGCCCCGTTCTGTTAATAAAAACATGAATTTAAACTGTCTGATATATCAGCTGCACACAGACTGGAGTTAAAGAGCAGAACAATCTTTATTATTGTACATGCACATACTGTCACAGTCCAGCCCAGTGTCTCAGTTCCCTGATCCATGTTTCTGTGTGTCTTGTCATGCCTGTACTCCCTAGTGCCTGTTCCGTGTTTCCTGTCCAGGTTTTCACAGTGGCTGCCCCCTGCTGGGTGACAAGGAAGTGGTTATCGCTGTCAGCGTTACACCTGCAATCACTCACCTGATCAGCCACAGTATTTAAACCATGCCAGAACTGCTTCTCTCTGCCAGATGCTCGTCTTGCTCTGCAGAGACTGACTCTCGCTTCAATCCCTGTCTGGATCTGGCTTTTGAAATTCTTTTGGATTTTGTTTTATCATCTTGTGAGTTTTCCTTGTGTTTTTTGGACTGATTGATTTGAGCTGAGATTTTTTTTGGACTGTGCCTTTTCCAACGTTGCCTTATGTGCTGATGGGCTGCCAATTCTATGTTTTGCCTACTGAGTGGAAATTAAAGGAACATTTGATTTTTCCACCTGTTCTACTGAGTCTGCTTTTGGGTTCTGTCCTGTTAGCCTTCCAGCCGTGACTTACACTAATAAAACTGTCTTTGTGGGAAATTACTCTGGACTCTATACAGTTGGTTTACCATGAATCATAACATGCAATGTACACATTATTTTTGATTGTAAATAAATGACATGCAGAATAAAAAAATACTTGTGAAGATGATTAGTCTCTGATACACAGGCGGTTTGACATCATGAGTTCAGGTCATTTCTGAGAATCTTAATTAGCAAGTAATTCTGTTAAAATGTGAAAATGTGCAAAAGGAATTAAAGTAATTTTAATAACAGTCACATATGTAGGATAATATTCTAGATTTATGTGCATGAATTTGTATGCATTTTTATAGTTTTTCTAAAATTTTAAAAATGTACAAATTATATTTTTGTGAATGCGTTTGAATGGGTTCAGGTGTGATAGAGGACAGAAATAAAGTGTACAGTAACTATAAAGAAAAACCTGTCAGCTTTGTTAATGTTATATGGGATTTATTTCACTAGAACCTTGTTTAACTGACTTCTTGTGTAATTTCCTGAAGAGGTAACGCTGTAGGTGTTGGGACTCTGGGTTGAATTGAAATGTGAGAGAGTTTTTTGGGTTTCCTCCAGGACCAGGACTGCAGAGTCGTTTCTGAAGACGGGTCCAGCAGCATGTTCGGACGTCCTGAAGAGAGCCAGAGCAGCTTTCCATGCAGGACGCCCGGCTCCAGAGAGCTTCAGGCTGGTCCAGCTGGAGGCTCTGGTGAGGATGCTGCTGGAGCACGAGTGTGACTTTGTGGATGCCCTCGACCGCGATGTCAAAAAGGTAGAAATGATCTAAAAGTGATTTGGCAAGACTTTCCAGTGAGTGATTTATCATTTAACAAATTTCCCACTTGTGGGACTAATAAAGGTTTATCTTATCTTATTTAGGAGCACCACTGTGTTCCCTCAGCACTCTAAATTAATGATGAGTAGGATAAAATGTCCACAATGTAAAAAAGTAAACATTTCATATTCATAATATAATCAATGTGTCACATATTGTGGCATATTCACTACTCAATAACAAAATATTGTCACAAAATGCCTTTTTGAGTATATTATGGATATGAAATGACAACATCTTTAGTTTGGTCATTTGAGCCCAATCTTTATTAACTTAGTGCTGATTTTGTTAAACGTATTTTATGCAGGAACGTAATTTTACATTTCTGTCATTACTATAAGGACTGTAAGGATGTTTCTTGTCCTACTTGTTAAAGAACAATTTTGTCCTGCATTTTTAAATGATTTTTTCCAGCCTCGCTTTGAGACTGTAATGTTGGAGCTGATGGTGGTGAAAAACGAGGCTCTTCATGCAGCGAACAACCTGAAGAAATGGATGGAGCCCCAACACATGGAGCGGAGCTGGGTAAGAGAACCATATAAGATGGGTTCCCAGTCCAGTACCTGGAAGTGCCACTACACTACACATTTTTTCACTACTTTTACACTTCTGATTCAACTCACTACTCTTCTGATTCAACTCTCTAGTTTTCTGATTCAACTCACTAGTCTTCTGATTCAACTCACTACTCTTCTGATTCAACTCACTAGTCTTCTGATTCAACTCACTAGTTTTCTGATTCAACTCACTACTCTTCTGATTCAACTCACTACTCTTCTGATTCAACTCACTACTCTTCTGATTCAACTCACTAGCTCATTAATAAGCCCTTCTTGGGGTTAAAACAGGAGTGTATGGTGTAAAATGGGATACACTGATCAAAAAATGTGAGAAATGAAAAGAGAATGGGAAGAAAGCAGGAAAGAGAAGGTTGTTTCTGTGAATTGTAATTTTGTTTTATTAGAAGGGAGACGTGCAGGGATGTAGTTTTGTTTGAATTAGGTTTGAGTAAAAAACTTTTCTGCACAAAGCCCCTCATTGTGTTTCCCTCCGGCTTAGAGCTTAGAGCCCAGACTCTCAGACTCACAGGCTCTCAGTGGTTTGGGCTGGGCTTGGTGATGAGATTTTTCCAGAACCTCGGCTGACCATGACTGTACTGGCACCTCAGATTAAGTGTTTGTTCTTTTTAATGTTCACCTTCTGGACAGTGACGGTTTTCCTCTTTTTGCACCGTAAAAGATCTACTGAGAGCAGATCAGGTTCTGCCTGAATAGGACTGGATCTCTTCAGTATAGTGATTCAAGAAAAGACTAATTAAAAATGTAAAATTTAGTTTTGTAGACATATTTTGGCATCTTTACAGTGTCTGTTATTGGATTGTGTGTGTGTGTGTGTGTGTGTGTTTGTGTATGTACAACATATGGCCCATGTTTACTGGATATCCAGAGGAGTTTTTCTGAGTCTCTCTCCTGTGTGTCTCAGGCCACAGTCTTTGATGACTGCATGGTGGTCAGTGAGCCGTTAGGAGTGGTGCTAATCGTTGGGAACTGGACCAGCCCAGTGCAGCTCTGTCTGGTACCACTGGTGGGCGCTATAGCGGCAGGTAAGTAAGAGTCTGTACATGCAGGTGTGTTCAAGATTTAGAAAACTTTACTGATCCGGGAGGAAATTGCTTATGTTACAACTGCACAGACATGAACAATATAATTAAAGTCCAACAAATCCAATAAAACAGCAGGAATAAACTCCATATGAAATACACTATGCTATAAACTAGGGCTGTGCGATATGGACAAAAGAAACCTATCACGATTTTCTTGAACAATATTGCGATTTAGATTTTAATCACGATTTTCACACACAGACATGTTTTACAGTGTGAATATGAAACATTTTTCCAAAGGAAAACAATCAGATCTTTATCATACCTGTAACATGTCTCTAAAGCAGACATAAGGCCATGCATAAGCTATAGACCTCTTTGTGACGCTGCCACAGGTGTTGAAATAGGTTTGTTGTGTTTCCCTGTTTCACCGCAATGACAGAGTGACAGGTCTTACAGATTCCCTGCTCTGTGATATATCATCTCTCCTGTATCCAAAGTAATCCCACACCACAGATTTTGACTTTTTTTTGGGCACCAAGTCCTCCTGTGCTGAACATCCCTGTTTCTGCAGCATATTTGTCGTTAAGCTCAGTCTCCTGTTCTCGCGCTCTGTTTTGCCGCAGCGTTGTGATTGGTTTTGCCGCGGAAAAAGACAGGAGCGTGCAAAAAATCGTGCTGTAAGCCGAATATTCACATCACGATTTCGATACAACTTTGATTAATCGCTCAGCCCTCCTATAAACACAAATATTGGGTATTAAATATCGATAGTAACTTACAGTTAAGTGAATTACTAGTAACACTAATAGTGTTACTGCTGTAATAGAGGTGAGTAATAGATATTAATACAGTAATATTAATATAAGTAGTGGTATTTCACATAATAGGATATTGCACATTTAGCATCCAATAAGTGAAACTACTGCACATAAGTTTTTCACAGTCCAGGATTCTTGTGAAGCTCTTTGCAGTGTTAATTATCTTTTTCTGTAGGGAACTCTGTGATAATCTGCTGTCATACAGCTGAGCTTCTGCACCGACTCCTGCCTGCTTACCTGGACAATGTAAGACTAAACACACACACACACACACACACACACACACAAGCTCTAAGTAGCTATTTTGGAAATTTAGAAAAGTATAGATATTGTGGCGAGCGTGAGAGAGAATGCGAAGACACACTGATCTTCAAACAAGGTTTCTTTGTTTATCTGTTTTACAGCCTAAAAACACAGACTTTATTACAGGGTGTACTGCGCCCCCAACTGGCATGCCTCAGTACAACTCCCAACTCCAACCAGAGTCCACCTCTGGTCCAGCAGATAACACTCCAGAGGAGGGAGACTCATGAGAGGGGCTCAAACTATATAAATAACACACATAAACACACTAACAGTCACACAGGCGTCTACTCCTAACTTCTACTGTCGGGGCAGCTGGATGGTCTAGTGGTTAGGGCGTTGGCCCTGCAATCAGAAGGTTGGGGGTTCAATCCCAACTGCTAGTGTGACAGCTGAAGTACCACACACTGCTCCCCTCATTGGCGGCAGGGTTAATAAATTAAATGAATTAAATTAAAACACAATAAACGCCCAACTGGCCACACATAGGCTCATGGGAGCCAGTCCTTCTGTGCCGGCTCATCACAATATGTTTGACGTTTGACTGGTGATGCTCTGCTGCAAACCGCCTATTGCTGATAACATTGAACAGTTTGTGGTGTTGTGATGCTCTCAATGATCTTATAAGAAATGATCTCAGTAAGAAAATGGAACATAGGGTATATTGTGATCCCCACTAGGACACTCTGCAATGACCATGAAGTTTCGAGAACATTTAGAGACATGGTTGCTCCGGTTCCTTGAGAAATCGTTGATGATGTTGATGAAGGTGAATGAACCCAGTAGATCATATTTTAGGATCTTAGTAATGCTGTCTGTGTCCTTAGGAATGTTACCACTCTGTATTGGCTGCAGGCCATGAGGTTCCTGAGCTGGTGGATCTCAAATTTGATCACATTTTCTTCTCAGGTAAGAGAATGAGGATGAAGGACACAGAGAGAAACCGAAAAGACCTTGCTGGCTAGCAGAAAGGCTAAGCTTCTTTAAATAAAAAGACACAGTAACAGAGTATCTGACTTAATTCGCTTCACAGTTTATAGCCGGTTGTCCCGAAAACGGTGCCCATGGAGTCGAACTGGCGGAAAGTTTTTTCTGTCAGAGCCGCTTTTGTTATTGTGGTCTTTTATTATTTATTGGCTTGTTTGGTCGAATGTTTAATGTCCTTACTCACCTTCGTGTTTCTCACAGC
Organism: Brachyalestes nurse; assembly: GCA_037974405.1. NCBI lineage: Eukaryota > Metazoa > Chordata > Actinopteri > Characiformes > Alestidae > Brachyalestes > Brachyalestes nurse. The sequence continues at coordinate 9,456 of JBBPCY010103639.1, read as the reverse complement.
GTTAAACATAAATTTGTTAGTGTCAGAAATCTTCCACTGAAATTTATCTTCAGCGCAAACAGAGAGTCGAGCTTGAACTTCGAGCTCCCAGTTGTTCATTTTTGTCCCGATTGTTGTTTTTTTGTGGGGACAGAAAATAAACAGTGACTGCTTTCCATGTTGTGATGAAACATTTTGTCCAATCAGAGAGCTGTGATTCAGTAGCTCGGTTGTGGCCCGTTTTCAACCTCGCCGTCCAGCATCTCGTGGTCGGGTCACTTAATTGGTAATAAAAAACATTTGTCTGCTAACGACACGATTCCTTGTGGCAGAGCAAAAGCGCTACACTGTAGTTTATGCTCATTAATGTCCTAACCAGTGTTTAATTTGTGCTGCAGCATTACAGTTTAACTGTGTATCTTGTGTTTCAGGCACCAGGGAAGATGGGCTTAAGGTGGCCCAGGCAGCGGCGCGGACCCTCGCCCGCACTACTCTACTCCTGGCCGGGAAGAACCCCTGCTATGTGGATCAGGAGTGTGACATCAACACCACGGCGCGCCGCATCTCCTGGGCACGCTTCCACAATGCCGGGCAGAGCGCCGTGGCTCCAGACTACATCCTGTGCCATGTAGCCGCCCGTGAGAGCCTCATCCAGGCTCTGCGCTGCGCTCTGCACCAGTTCTACGGCCCAGAGCCCCGCCAGTCTAAAAGCTTCGGCCGACTTGTGAGTGAAGAGACCTTCAGCAGGGTCCGGGACGCCTTCTGGAGGTCCGGGAAGGTGGCAGTGGGTGGGCAGGTGAATGAGGCAGAGAAGTATGTAGGTGAGTGGAAACTGTGTTCTCTGCACACGAAGTTCGGTGTCCAGTTAGTTTCAATACATGCGGCCACAAGTCCGATGAAACAAGTACAAAGTCAATCATCAAACTGCAGCCAAGTGCACAAATGGACACCCTAATGCTTGAACATGGTGTTTGTTATGGACAATCCATGATGAGCACAGACGTCCAATAATAGAACACCACTCTGGTTCAGATTAGGGGGACCATTTCTCCCAATCAGGCTCCTCCAAGTACCACTGTCATTGCTCTTTGGGGTTTGCCCAGCCGAGCCCCATGGGTATAGGCCCGGCCACCAGGTGCTCGCCATCGAGCCCCACGCCCAGGCCTGGCTCCAAAAGGGCACCCCGGTGATCCGTGTCCGGGGAAGGGAAAACACTTCTTCAGGATCTTTTTCTTCAGTAAGGGTCTCTTGAGCCGCTCTTTGTCTGGCTCCTCACCCAGGACCTGTTTGCCATGGGTGACCCTACCAGTGGCAGGAGCCCCGACAACATGCAAACCCCTCCACCACAATAAGGTGTCGGCTCTAGGAGGGGAGTGTTTTTTGTTTTTTCAGTTTTTTTTATCCACTGTTAAAATCCATGGTTCACAAACTATTCATAATGCTTCAATAACTGTTTCAACTTTGATCTTTCAAGTCTTTTGTCAGTTAGGGATGTTTGAGATGTTGCATAAATGTACATTTGTATTCTTTAAATCTGTTAGAGATATGATCACTGCTGAAATAAGAAAAATGCGATCTTGTTTTAAAGGACAAGATTAAATAGCTCAGGTCTGGAACAATATTCATTGCACTGTATCTAAACGTGATCTCTGTGATTGTCTTTGCATTGAACTTGACTGCAATAAAGAAATGCAGTCACTGTGGTCTCCTGTTCTGTTCAAAGCCCCTACTGTTCTGGTGGATGTGGCGGAGTCTGACCCCATCATGCAGCAGGACGTGTTCGGCCCTGTCCTTCCTGTTCTGAGTGTCCAGAACGCAGACGAAGCTGTAGCCTTCATCAACAGCAGAGAGAAGCCACTCTGTGTGTATGTGTACTCCAGCAACAGCAAGGTGAACAGAACACATACACACAAACACACACACTCTCTCTCTCTCTCTCTCTCTCTCTCTCTCTCTCACTCACACACACACACACACACACACACTCACACAAACACACACACACACACGAAAATAACACACTATGATCAGCATCACATCTGTATTGATCATCACCACATCACTCACAGACACAGCTGAGTTAAAGCATTCCTGCTGTTCCCCTCCCAGGTGATCTCTAAACTAATGTCTGAGACGTGCAGTGGGAGTTTCTGTTCTAACGACAGCGCCCTGCAGAGTGTGATGGTGGGGCTTCCTTTTGGAGGAGTGGGTGAGACACATTTCATTACAGTACTTTACAAAAGAAAGATGGAATAAGGAATTTTATCTGAAATAAATCTGCAATGTTAAACTGCACAGAGGCTTTTTCCAATTGAAAAGGTTATAATAATGTTCCAAAGTCTTTTTGTAACCTGGAATCTTACACCCATCAGGTTCCAGTGGACTGGGCTCCTTCCACGGCCGCTACAGCTTCGACGCTTTCTCCCACAAGAAGTCCTGTCTCCTGAGGAGCACGAGTGTGGAGTGTGTGACGTATCTGCGCTACCCACCGTACGAGGACCGCAACCTGTCCATGGCCACGCTGGCCAGCACTCTGAGTCTGAGGAGCCAGGGCTGGTGCTCCATTCTGTGAATCAGAGTCAGAATCAGAATACTTTATTTAGCCCGGAGGACAATGTTTGGACCCCTCCGAGCAAACATATACACAAACATCACATTTGGGGGGGATAGACAGGTCAGTCGAGAGGTAACAGAGGAAAAAAGGAAATATAGAATACACGAGGAGACAGGAGGAGAGAAAAAAGTCCCTCCCAGACTGTCCCTCAAGTAGCTACACACCTCAGCTACACAAGACCTGTTATGCAACAGGGGAGAGGGGATGTGGAGGTAGTCCATTGTAGGCAGCAGCCATCAGGCCCTGCAGCTAATAAATGCACTGGTAACAGACCTGCCTCCCTATACTGGGGTAAAAGCACCGAAGGGATGGGATGTGGGGAAGGTGCGGTGATATAAAGTGCGGTATATCTGTAGCTGTGTGTGTGTGTGTGTGATATGTGTAAGCCTCTGTAGCCTGAGAGAGTGCCTTTTGTCTGGGTTCCAGACAGAATCACAGTCACCAGTCCGCAGCAGGTGTCCTCTGGGTGAAGTTGTTTATCTCCAGCGATGGCCTTGGCCGAGGGAGAGCCGAGAGAAAGAAATGGTTGTTTGGGTTTGGGTTGGATTGATATCTGCCTTCCAATTTCAACAGACATGTACCATCCATCACTGGTCTCCAGGTCTATCCATATCCTGTTGCAGAGCCGTAAACTTCTCCAGGATGTGATCCAACTTGCTGTCCATAACCACAGTCTGAGTGCTAACAGCTTTGCTCACCACTATTTCAATCCAGCTGGTCAGCTCAGTGGGGGTTTGAGCAGCTGCGACCGCTTTCTTCAATCGTCGATAACCCAGGGCCCCGCTTCATCCAATCAGCAGAAACCCTGTTATCATGGTTCCGAATAGGTAGATGCCTTCTATGTCCTCCAAGAAAAGAGCTGCCAGGCACACGACTCGCCAGTTCTCCCACCCATCCATCATGTATCCAGCTGCTAACGTTCCTGCAGGACAGTCAGGTTCCCCCGAACCAGTTGATCAAATCCATAATTTCCCTTAGTTTGGAGAGCAAGGCAAAGAGAGTCTCAGAGACAGAAAACTAGACAGGACGAGACAAGAGGAGCCAGCAGCAGAGATAGGGGGAGGGAGAGGAGAAAGATGCGACCGCCTTCGTCGAGAGCCAAGAGAAAAGAATGTTATTGAGCTCCAAAGACAGAAAGGGTGGAGTTCTGGTTCTCCATTCTGTGAAGGAGGAACGTTATGGAGCACCACAGACAGAAAGGGTGGAGTTCTGTTGCTCCATTCTGTGAAGGAGGAACATTATGGAGCTCCACAGACAGAAAGGGTGGAGTTCTGGTTCTCCATTCTGTGAAGGAGGAACGTTATGGAGCTCCACAGACAGAAAGGGTGGAGTTCTGGTGCTCCATTCTTTGAGGGGGTTTTATAAAGTAAAGTGTCTCCTTATAGTCTCGTGTGAACACACCACAGCACACAGTGGGAACAGTGTGAACAGAAGCAGAACATCACAAGACTACAGAGACTGCACCAGTGCAGGCAGGGTGAGAATAAAGAGAGGCTGCTCCTGATGTTTCAGTAACTGTTGTGTTACATTAGAATTATATAAAGAATGTAAAGCTGCTCATTGTAAGACACTCATCAACACAAAGTGGAATAAAGCCACCATAGAGTATATAGAGCATCTACACTATAGTACATCACTGCAGCACCATTAGAATACAGTGGAACAAACAGAAAACAAGGACTGTCACTTCAGCTCAGTGCCCAAAATAATGGTCTACACTTCAGGGTCAATGTGGCCAGAGACTCTCTGTTTTATATGAAGCTCACGCTAAAGCTTCATTAAAACTTAACTGTGAAGCGATTTTACTCTTGACCACAGACCAGCCTGTGTAATCTTTCAAAAAGTCAATTCTAGGTCATTTATTACATCATGGTTATTATAATATAATGATGCTGTGCACTGCAAGACTGTTTTAATTTTATTTTTAGTATTCTGTAACACAGGGGTGTCAAACATACAGCCCGCGGGCCGCAACCGGCCCGACAGCGGGTTCCATCCGGCCCGCTGGATGACTTTTTAAAGTAAAAAAAATCAAAAGACATCAAAACGACCTCGAAATTCGTAATAAAATGCAATTCCTAAATCTGTTAGTCAGAGGAGAGGGGCGCACTGTAGTGTTGTGTAGTTCGAACGATTCGTTCAAAAGAACAAATCTTAAGGGAACGTACTGAACCGAATCACTTCAAGTGATTCGTTCGTTTCTCAGTTCAGTTGAGCGGTGTCCTGGTCGTGCCGCGGGGGAAGGACGTGACGACAAGCTCCAGATAATAGATACCGTTCCTTTTATTTCACAAGGCTTTTCAAAGCGCCCTGTTGGCGTTCACACTCGTATTTCAAACTAAAGGTAGACCATTGTGGAGAATGGTGTTTATGTAGGAATCATCCATAAAATTTCAGCAAAATGACACCCCACACTTTATATATCCTTCAGAATCTGTGTGTTGTGTGGCTAAGTAGTTATTTTAAGTAAAATGTTAAATGTAAACAATTATGCAAGTAGTAAGTATAATGGGGCGTACAGAAAACCTATAACCTCCTTAATAAAGCAGTGATAGAGTTCCAGAGTTCCAGCAGAGGGAGCTGTTCACCATCTTAACAAATCGAAAGTGTTTCTGCATTTATTCTTGATTTGCTGGGACTTTGCCATGATCTGTGCTCTGGATTAAAAATGAACAAGAGAACAGATCTAAGTGACCTTGTAACGATGTAGATGTGGAAAACAGTGATAGGGTCAGATGAGTCCTCCTTCACTACTGCAGTGCTGGATTTAGGGAATTCCAGTTTTGAAACCAGAAAGCAAAAGGTACTTATTTTTTTAAGCTCAAAAATGAATTGGCATATTTATGCATGTAGACAGTATAACAAGAGGAGCACAGAATACATATTAGTTCTTTAATAGAAGTCAGTAACAGTGTCTTAGATAATTAATAAGAGGACCAGAGTTCCAGCAGAGGGAGGTGTTCACCATCTTATGAAATCGAAAGTGTTTCTGCATTTATTATTGATTTACTGGGACTTTCCATCCCCTTCTGGAACAAACAGCACTGACACAAAAACAGACTTTATACTGCACTGCTGAATAGGAGGACAGATTCAATTGTTTTACAAGGTTAATAAAGTTAATGTTTCATACAGACAATCTGGGAGCAGATATCAAACATAAAGTCCATGTGAAGTGTCTCCAGCTACCGAACTGCCTCCAGTAAAGTCCCTGAGCTTCATTTTGGTTTGAGAGACACCAGAAATACATTCAGAACCAGTGAGGCCTTTCACAACCTGCTCTCTTCATTTCTGCCTGGCAACATGTGATGCAGAGCACTTTCCTCCGTTTTCATTTACAGATGTCAAAAACACCTAGTTTTAATCTAAAGAACGTTCAGTGGAAAAAGAAATAACAGAAATAACATTGAAATGTTCCCTCTACTGAATTAAATTTGTATTAATTTAAAGAAAACAGAAGAAACCTTCCCCTCCTCCACCTCACTACAGTCACTAAGTTTGTTTCGTTTTCTTCACCGGGCGTGACTTCTGGGAAACAGACATTTTTCTTAAAGGTCACTCCCGATAGATAATTTAGTTTCATCGTAAACTCAGCTGAGGAGATTCTTCTATTTAAAGAATAGTCTGCCTCTAAAAGCTCCTCACAGAAAGTTACTCTGTTCTACCAGAGTTTTGGAAGATTCTGGTCCTAAAACTAAATCCATTCATGGTGGAGGGATACATGCAGGGCGTCGTGAGGCAAAAATAGTCCCCTACTTATGTGTGTGTGTGTAGATTCTGGATCTTTTGTGAAAACCACTGGAAACAAACACTCAACATTCAAAAACCTGCTCTCTTCACTTTGACTGCAGAATGAATAAAAACAGAAACTAGATCATTATTAGACCTGAAGGTTTATTGATGTTTTCTCACTACACTGCCCTGCATGTGTCACATGATGGGTGTCAGTCAGTTCTGTGTGCTGGCCTGTAGGTTAATACATATAGTGAAGCTAACTGTCAGGCCTGAGTATCACTGCGAAGTCTTTTAAAAAAAAAAAAACAATTACAGATATTATAGGTTTTATAATAACCTGATTTATGTTGAGACTTTACTCATCGAAACTGATTTGAGATCATTGTCATTCTTTCATCAATATATATGTACTTTGTATTTGTGTGTGTAAGAAAAACTGTTATTTAAATGTGACTGATAAGTTTTACTTTTGTCCCGTATAATAAATTATTTCCGGACACTCGATCAGCAAGAAAAGAATCCTAGCAGAAACCCTGCCTGAAAGGTACCAGCTTTTTCTGACAGTACTAGATCTCTGGTTACAACAAAACAGCTTTTGGTAACAAATAACAAAGTCTACAGTTATGTTTGGTGTAAAATGGGATGGCTATACAGAAAAGAACCTTAGCCACACTATTAGGTATGGAGGTAGATCAATAATGTATTGGGCCTCCAAAAGCCCTAGAAACTTTAAGACACATGGCATCATGAAGTCCATCCTGGAAACTAAAACTGGGCTGTGGTTGGATCTACATGTTTAAGTCTACACAACAATGGTCCAGTGACAACAGAATAAAGCCTTTCCATGGTAAGTCTCGGCTGAAAACCTGGAGGATGTGGAGCTATTATGCACTGAGGAGCGCTCTCATTAAAAGTGACATGCTCTGTTTTCTCTCATCACTCTCTTAAATGCAGGGATGGGACTATTTCTTTAGGGGGTTGTGTTTTTTTCCATTTGGATTTTCCACCTGTATTTACTTCCATTAAAGGTTAGATAGTAAAAATGTGATCCTTTTAAGTTTGATATAATTCTGTTCCTAATTGTGCAATATAACTGTTTATCTGTGAATTGACTGAATGTTAATTTCACCTGCTGCTATATTATGGCATTTATTTTATTCATATTACCATTAAGATGCTTTAAAGAATCCTTCTGCATTAAGATGCTTTAAAGATCTGCTGCTTTACTAAATCGTACACACAGCAGTGTTAGTGTTACACTGTTATTCTGTTACACTAATGTTCTTGTAATTGTGTTGCACCAATGTTTCGTCAATTTATTTTTCAATTGTCTTATATTCTCTCTTGTTGCACTAAGCATGCAAGGAATTCCTCTCGGGTTAAATAAACCTTTCAGTGTGACTTTACTGTCATCATTTTAAAGATGACTGTTTTTATTCAAATAATCAGTATAACAAGACACAAAGCAAGCCCCGAATCTTTACTGTACGATTTCCAGAAAACGTTCTGACACAAAACAAGTAACCACCATTTGTAACCAAAAACCCATGTATAGAGCAGATCTACACTGAGGAATGAGCTCACCTACCTCTTAAGATACTTGATTCATACAGTTTGCATGTTGGTGCATTGCATTGGCCTTGCTGATTACAGATAGGGTGATGTAAAATGCATGTTAATGCTGTTATTGGTTTCTTTATATTCATTCTTCTCAAGCATCTTTCATCAGTTCTTCAGTCTTGCAACATGTTCCATCATGATGTTGCTGTGCCTTTTAAAATGCATATGAATTTCATTATTTTATCTGTTTTTCGACATTCATCTGACCAGTATGTTCCTGGAACCAAGTATTTGGCGAAAAAAGTTAATTCACAACATTCTACATTAAAAACATAGTCAAATCCGTGTACAGAAACAACACTGTCCAAATTGTGCCACTGTCCATATCCTTACTAATGCACTGACATACATAACTTAATCCCAGTGACACCATTAACGTTTCCCTCTCCACACCTGGAGCCAGTCTGCTCAGATTCCCATCACACTAAGATAAATTGACCTACAGCATGGAAGCTGAAAACACTGGTATATTCCTCGACTGTCTCCGCTGTGAGTCTTTTACTTTCAATATCAACCTCCGCTGCGCCTCTCTCTATAGTGACTCATGACTCGTGAGGAGATCCTGTTTTCTATTGGTCAGGTCCTGAATTCTGATTGGGCAGAGTTCTGTGTGTGTTTCCCTCTGAGCTGATCTGAGAATTGTTGTTCACGGAGAAGGGTTAGGAGGACAGCGACTGGATTTCGTATTTTTTACTTGGTTTGTGCCTGCAGTCTCCACTGCATCATGGAGCAGATCATGAAGTTCGGGATTTTAATCGTCTTTACGCTGAATCAGGCATCAGCAGGTCAGTTCTGTGGTTTTATAATTGAGGTTAAAAGCTTTAATCCGAAGATTAGTGGTTAACAAAGCTACATGGATGTTGTATATGTAGAATATGTGCATATACACACATATACATATATTGTTTACGAACAGAAGAATCCAAACCTTACTGTTGCATGTTCGTTCTAAACCGGAAGAGAAGATCGAACAGGACAGAGTCTGTAGTGCGATGCAGTCACAAAGTTTCGTTTTTTCTTTAATCCTGGTCTGCTGGTGGAATCCAAAGACCTTTTTGACATTTAGTGTAATGTCCAAGGAACACTGATGATGTTTTAGATCACACATTTCGTTTTTCTTATGGGAAGGGAGTGAGATAAGTTTCACTTTGAATGTTTCACTTTCATTCTGCCTGACAACTGATGACAATCTTGCAGCGGTACATTAACGAGAGCCTAACTGGACCCTCAACTGGTTCCTAATGATTTTAACAACAGTACTGTAGGAAATGCTGCAATAAATGTGTAGTGTTATTATTTTAACCCCTGTTTGTGTGACGAGTCTGAAGTTTCTTCCTCTTGTCCAGCTACTTATTCGTAGATTACGTTCCGCCTTAAATGGGACAGTACCGCTGAGCCGCCAGTAGGGTAATAGTGCCAAGAGTGTCTCTCTCTCTCTCAGTCATTTATATCAGATTATTACACATCAGTATTATGGAATAGTGTCTCTCAGTCATTTATATCAGATT
>JBBPCY010103455.1:0-20084 GCA_037974405.1 Brachyalestes nurse | reverse complement strand
GTGATTTTGTTTGGTGAAATGGGAGGGTGGGGTGGTGAGTGATTTTGTTTGGTGAAATGGGAGGGTGGGGTGGTGAGTGATTTTGTTTGGTGAAATGGGAGGGTGGGGTGGTGAGTGATTTTGTTTGGTGAAATGGGAGGGTGGGGTGGTGAGGTTTCGTTTGGTGAAATGGGAGGGCGGGGTGGTGAGGATTTTGTGGTGTAGTTAGTGGGTTTTTTTTGTCGAGGGACATGATTTAGTTTAGTTGAGGGCATGTGGTGAGCGTTAGTTGTGCGGTTGTGGGGTGCGATTATATTTTATTAAGAGAGTGCGATGTTTTATCGAGCGATGATTTTGTTTTGTCGAGGGGGCTAATTGCGTTTTGCTGAGGGGGGATGGTGAATGATTTTTTTGTCGGGAGGTGGTTGAGTGATTTCGTTTTGTTGGGGGGCATGAGTGGTATCGTTTTGTAACATTTGTTTATTTTATTTAAAAAAACAATGATATTGATAATAGTAAAAATGTGATAATGGGCCAGGCTGATATTTTGTTTCTCTAATATCCACAGTGACTGAAGTGAGATCATCTAATGGCATTACAGGTACTGAAATGGTTTGACTCAGTTCTGCCTGTAAAACTGTTAAACAATAAGTGTCTGACTGCAGGAGTGGAGCTCAGTCTCTCATTCAGACACCAGATAGTTGAGAGACGAATAAACCGAAGCAGCACATCTGATTCCTAAATCTGGACTAAGTGAAGTACCTTCTCCTGCTGAAGATGACTGCGGTCCCGATGAAATTTATGAAGCTAAACTTGGCTTCTGATTTTCATTTTGAAAGGAACTTTGTGTTCTATTCTGCCTTGAATAGTAATTTGGAACGTTCTGACTGCTGCACCGTTGAAGTGGAAGTGGAAGTGACTGTACAGGATTTATTTTGCAGAATTATTACTATAAATTACCTTACAAGAAAGACGTTGAGTAATGTATGTTAACACAGTTCACGTATGTATAATAGGCTTCAAAAACAGTCAACTGAAGTGACGTCAGAACCAATACCGCTTTGTACGCACGCTTTTTCAGTCTTTAGCCCCGCCCATCATGCTGATGTTATATGCACTATTTCACGACTGCTTGTTTGAATGAGAAGCATCACAGGCCGGCCAATTGGAGTGGAATTAATTTACATACAGGCACAGTAACTACGACAGCCTGTTTAATTTTAAGGGTTTCTAGGAGGGTTTCGTTAATTTATGACTGTTTCTGGGACGTCTCACCTCCTAGACAGTTGACCTCATTGGCCAAAATGTAAAAAAGGTAGGATATTTTCAGTTGCCGAAATGTATTAAACAGTGGAAGAACAACGTTCTGTGACAACGTTCTTTCCTAAAAGCATTCTAGCACCAAGAAGACTGTTGGTTCTCGTGTGATCTGGACGTTGCAGAGCTTTGCATCACTGCGATAACAGACACAAGCGATTTCCAACACCCTTAAAGGGAGGGGTGTTGGAGTTCTGCACTGGTTGGTGTGTGACAGGATCATTCTGCTGCATTATGGAGTCGTGCCTGCTGGTGTTTCCGTCCGATGCATGTCTGAGTGCTCTTTGGCTTGGTCCTTTTTTAGGGAAATTGGATTCATGCCGTTGTGGAGTTGAGCGCGCTCTTACGTGTCGGCTTAAAAGGTTTTCCTACATGCCTGTTTTCCTTTTCTGTCCTTTTTTCAGCGTTTTTGCCTCAAGTGGATTCAAAAAGCAGGGCTTCATGTGGAATGCCTGAAAGCTGCTGCATGCAAATTTCACCGTCAATCATAGAACTATACGTGAAATGTTCTGTTTGGTGGTCTTTTTTGTCATGTTGCCCCAGGGTCACAGTATAAAAAAGCAGATTTCGTGCAGCTGGCGTCTTTGTGACGTTCGAGACGCAGCAGGCGCTCTGTGGTAACACGCGTCACCTCCAGAGCCCATAAAGAAAATTAGCGACATTACCTCAATTCCAGAGACCCCTAAGGAATTGCAGGCGGTCTCTGACGATAATGAAGGCGTGGTGTAGTTTGACATGGTGATGAAGGTCTTTGAAACTAGTCAAGGAAAGTGCAGCTTCAATCCAAACTACGTTTGAGTTTGTGGAAGCAGAATATGAGGGGTTTGTTACTGCAATTAACTTCCCGCTGTGATTCAGTCGCAGGAACGGGCCGAAGGCAGGTAAGATAGGTGGCCACAGCCGTGATGCTATTCACAGTAACACACGGCCTCCAGTGTTCTGTTGCTTTCATACAACAGCTCTGCCCAATAAAGAACAAGGTAAACCAAAGAGGCCCCAAATTCTGTTTCAAAGATGCTTCAATATCTATCTATCTGTCTAGATAGATAGATATAGCTATAGATATAATACTAAAAATAGTAAATAATACATAGAATAATTAAAAAAAAACAATAAAAAGTAGGATAATAAAGAACTGACATATTTCCACCTTTGGTCATCCCAGACTGGTAGCAAGTATTTCAAATGACTGTGGCTTGATCCACGTCTGCTCTTTTAAACCAAAATGTTTCCACACCAATGAAGTGGATTCTTTTTTTAGGTATTAATTCTACCGGCACAGCTGGGCTTCCACCTCCCTCTGCCATGTTAATTATGCTGTGCAGTGTAGCATGCAACTTACATCCGCATCGTAACGATGTGATGTCACTATGCCGCAAACTCAGAATATCGCAATATTTATTTTTACCCCAGGATCAAAACTTATCCTGAGATTATCCTGATATGGCACACCCTTAGATTGAATCATAAAACCGTGACAAAGTCAAGTTGCGTGCTGTTAGTGGCTTTGCATCATGGGAGAGTAGAAGTAAAGTGACCATTTTGTCATACTTGATCACACCACAGCACACAGTGTAAAATTCCTTATCTGTATTTAACTCATTCACTAAGTGAAGCAGCGGGCAGCCAGGAACACAGCGCCCAGGGAGCAGTGTGTGGGGACGGTACCGGGGAGCAGTGTGTGGGGACGGTACCGGGGAGCAGTGTGTGGGGACGGTACCAGGGAGCAGTGTGTGGGGACAGTACCAGGGAGCAGTGTGTGGGGACGGTACCGGTATCGGTATCAAGGGAACCTCAGTTTTGCCCTCAGCAGCCCTGGGATTGGAACCCACAACTGAAAGAACAGGTCCCGGCTGCCGCTGGGGAGAAGATGGCGGCCATGTGCCCTTTCAGTATGGGTGTTTTGAACAGCTAGTCTGCATGTGGCAAAAAGTGGACTCACCTAACACGGTGCACCTGCACTCCATCTCATCACTCACCCTCAACGAGAAGCTGGAGGACTAAAAGAGCCTGAGGCGTCAGTGAGGTCAGAACATGGCTTATGATAACGCGTAATCATTTGTCCCCCTCTCTTTGATAAATCTGAGCCCGAGGACTATTGCCGCTCCCTCAGCCAACACCAGATGCCTCCGTACTCCTCCGTACTCCTCCGTACTCCTCTTCACCTCTGTGCACAGAGAAGACCCAGCACCGCCCCACCGTTGACGCTGAAATCGCTCTGTGCATTACTCATAAATAAAATACCCACAACTTTCTTCTCACAAACCTTCTCTCTCTGTGTCTGAGTCTAGCCTCGAGTGCCAGGGAGCGCTATAATACATCAAACATATCAGAGGTATATTTAGGGCCCAAATGATTCAGTGACTTGTACACAATGAGTAATTCTGTTTTCTTAATTTTGGTTAAAACTCAAGCCTAAGAACCCTACACGCAATGCCAAGTGTCGGCTGGCGTGGCATAAAGCAGTCCCACAGAGTGAAAATGTCCTCTGAATTCTGTTTCACTTCATCTGTAAGTCTGATGGATGAATATGATTTGGCAGATGCCAGACGATACCAACCAGAATGCACAGTGTCAACAGAAAAGTTAATAACGGGATAATAATGTTAATAATGGGAACTCGCTGAAAACTAATGGTTGGGCGTCCACATACTTATGGGCATAACGCGTATAATGTTAATGTACATACTGATTATTTTCCGCAGCCTTTGTCTTTAGTTTTGCCTGGTTAGTGCAATCACACTATTGTTCTATTGTTATTGTTCTGGTTTTCATTACTCCTGTTTTTTTGGCATCACTTTCAGCATGATTCCATTGTTAAACCATTCATTAATATCCGCTGTATTCCACATGAACACAGCTGCATTGCGAGTGTATCTATGTAATGTAGAAAGAGTGGAGGGGTGAGTCGCCTTAACAGTGTAAAAGGGTGAAAGCAAGCACTGTGGCGTCATGGCTATGGCAGGTACAAAACGACAAACACAGAGCAACACGGCAGGCTTACAAACAGCCTTTAAGACACTAAAGCTCAGGTCAGTTATGAAAAGAAAGATGTGTATAACACAGGTCAACAGGTCAAAATTATCAGAGATAAGTTTATATGGGTTTTGTAGTGTTTTCATGCTGATTTCAAATCTGTGTTTAGTTTTTGTGATGAAGCTCGTTATATATTGCATGATAGTTGGTATAATTAGCATATAATAATCAAATGCTAAGCGTTTTTGAAGAAACAGTGGTATCTGACTGACACTGATCATTATATCTATGCCACAGTGTGCGCCTATCTGACTTCACACTGAAAATATTGAAACAGTTACTTGATTGGTGCCTGCGGTTTAATAAAAACCGCATGCAAGTCTATTGCAAATCTAATATTACTCATAATTCAAAATGCTGATGTGACTGAAGATCTGACATCAGCATGAAAAACTGGTTTAGAAAAGTGTGTTGTGGTTTCTGATGATTACAAAAAAAAATTTTGTTGACCTGTGTAATCTGTGATTTGAGGCTTCACTGTTCTGGGAGAAAAATGGGCTCATATTGAGCCTGAAGGACAGTAAAGTGTGGTAGTGAGAGTTTATTTCTCTGATTCTCTGAGCTGCACTCATTTTTGTCTGTGCACCTCAGAGTTAAGCTTCTGTGAGCGCTGGAACACAATCACACTTCGCATTTTCTCAGGAAATGCATTCTAGGTTTATTTTTGGTTGTATTCCTTACTATACCTGGGTCTTGCCCCCTGCTAGGGACTTTGGCCTTCAGACCTTGTCCTGTCCTCTACCTCACTTGTCACTGTCCCATGACGGTATGTGACAAGAGTGCGGTCGCTCAAGAGCCCCTCTAACGGCGCATCTGGAGGAAGCCTCGTTGAGTCAGAGGCCGGTTAACTCGGTGGCAGTTTGTCTGGTTGAGCTCACAGCGCGATGATGGTAATTAAACTTGTCTGAAGCGTCGCGTCACCAGATGGGCATGCTGATTACATCCCAGCCTGTGCTGCTCCTGCAGAAATAGACTTAAACACAGATGTTGGCGGACATAATAATGAGTGAGTAATGCCTGAGAGCTGTGCCGCCTCAGTGGACGGCACACGCTCAGTGTTTACTGTGTGTGGTTCAAAAGTCAAGACAATATTTCAGAAACACAAATTAGAGGCGAAATGAATAATAGCATGTACTTTTGGCCTTGCAGTTCTCCACTGTGCTTAATTTATTACATTTTTTTAATGAAAAAAAAAAGAGAATAAGATCTAATGATTGCAGATTCATATAACATATTTGTTATATGCACAAAGGCACACAGGTTGAATTGATGGTTAGCATTAAGGCAAGGTTTGAGTTAAGCCACTACAGCTTCCACGAGGCTTTGTGCCAGGTTCCGTCAGAATTCCCTTCTAAATTCACAAACAGAAACAGAACCAAGCCCCGTTTCACGCCCCCCTCCACTCAGCTGCAAAGACCCCCCAAAGACAAGATCTGACTCCCATGAGTTTTGACACATTTACTGCTGGTATAAATACCCATCTAGTGCCACCATTACTTTGCAAAGTATTGTCACCTGCATACCGAGCCATTTTGTATTTCTGGTTTTCTGATTTTATCTATTGCCACTTTTCCTTGAGCCTGATTCTTGTCTTTTCCCTTTGGTTGCCTGTTGCATCGGAATTATTGACCCCCTATCGCTATATTTATGGACGTTGATTTGAAATCGTTTGCCCATCAGACTGTCCTTCTGGTTCGGATCACATATTTCCCTCTGTTTTTGTGCTATCCTGCCTTCTGGAATAAATGTGTTTACTTTTTTCACATTCCGCATCTGGGTTCGCCCTAGCAATTCGTGACACTTTTAATAAAAAAAAATCCAATAAGAAGCTCAACAAAAATCATGACGCATCACTTCAGAAAGCCCTCCATCATGCATTTTTGATGCATTTCTTCCTTTCCAGCAATGTTGCCTCACAGACCAACAAGCATAAGGCAAAAAATTGTTTGCGTCAGGGCAAGGTTTACATATTGAGGGGTACCTTTGAGAAGGCTGTTATGAAGTATTCCAAAAAGAAATCCAACAAAATCACTTCATAAACGCTGCATCATACATTTCGAGACACATTTTCTTTGTTTTGAAGAAAAACAGTACAATATCTCTCTGATGAACACAAGGTTTAACATTTAACATCATGGTTAGATTTGGATTTAACCGTCCTAGCTTTTGCTGTGACTTTGAAAAGACGGTAAAGAGAAAATCTTACAAAAAAACTAACAAAAATCAACATACATTTTTCAGCACCTCTTCATTTTCTTTCAAGATACACAGTAGATTTTCCACACAAAAACCAAGGAACAGAAGTATTAGCATTATGTTTGAGTTAAAATTTTACTGTTGTAGCTTTAATAGGACAATTGAAAACAATCTAGTAAGAAATCCAAAAAATATTGTTGCATTATGCAGGTTTTCGTTTCATTTCAAGATCCACTGTAGTTTTTTCACAAACTAGCACTACAGCTAGGTTTGAATTTCCCAAATTGTACCATTGAGAAGACCATTAGTCATAACAAAAATTCTTAAGCAATCATCACATACACTCAGCATCATACATTTTCTTAGATTCACTTTTTTCTCAGATGTACAGTAATTTTCCACACAAACACAAGGCTAAAACTGTTAGCTTTGGGGCTAGGTTTGCTTTTGTAGCTTTGATTGTAAATCATCTGCATTTACACTGTGTCTGATGCATTTTTATGAACATCTTCATCTTTTTCCAGATATACAGTTGTTTTTCCAAACAAAGCCAGGAAATACTGTTAGCATTAGCTAGCTTACCCTGTAGTAGTTCTGAGAAGGCTATTAAAAAGAAATCCAGTAAGAAATCTCGCAAAATCATGAACTCCATAAACTCTGGACCATACCTTTTGAACCCCTTTCCAAACTGTCTTTCAAGATACTTAGTAGTTTTCCCAAAAGAAGCCAAGGAATACGAGCTGTTAGCATTATAGCTAGGGTCAAAATTCCCTGCAGTAGCTTTGAGAAGGCCATTAAAAAGAAATTCAGCAAGAAATCTGACAAAAATCATGAAGCATCATCCCATAAACCATGCATTTTTAAGGCCTTCCCAACTGTCTTTCCAGACATACAGTAGTTTTTCCACACAAAACCAATGACCACAAGCTGTTAGCATTCTGGCTAGGATTCCACACAGACCAACAGAGATTATACAATTGTTAATTTTGGGTCTAGTTTTGGCAGCTGAAGCTTCCCCAAGGCCCTTGATAAGAAATCCAACAAAAATCAAGATCCATCACTCCATAAATTAATGCATTTTTCATGCGCTTCTTTTTCGGTCGAGATATTGAACCCTGCAGATTTTGTTTGCTTCTGAATAGCCTCGGGCTTCTGTTGCCATTTAATGCACTTCAGTTGACCTCAAATCGTCTGCTAGGTCGCTAAGGTCATCCGGCTCATGGCCAGGAGTGCGTGGGGGCTCCGCTCTTCCACGGAAGGCCTCGTTCCGAAGACGAACTGAAGTGGAGCGCCAGCGTCTCTTTGGGGCTCGGGAATATTCCATTCATCATGCGCTTCGTTAGGCCTGTCATCACACATATCCATAACATGCTGCTCCCAATCAGGATATGGATGTGTGACATCAAGAATAATGGGCCGTCTCTCCATCATTTCCCCCGCAGATCCTCTCTGATGGATCACACGCACCCTGCAGAAGGAAATGGAAATTCTCTCTGGCGCTCAGCAGTCCATCTTACTGCTGACAAGCCTCAAAATCGTTCTACTCAAGAGCACTCATGGGTGGACGCCATCTGTGGACATCTGGGCTTCGTAAACAGAGCCAGTGGTTTGAGTTGTTCAAGCTTCGGACCTGATCTTTCCTACGTATCTCACTCTGAATTGGTAGTGATGACAAGATAACAGTGACTTCGTTTTCTACAGCATAGGCCTTACTCATCGGCTTGACAACTGACATCATTTACAATGAACGACTGCTTTATAAAATAATTGACAATAAATTCTAGTAAAAACTTTTTTGGGGAACACTATGATTATTATATCATCTTGACATTATAATTATAATTCAATTAGGTGGCTTTTTTTGGTTAATTAAGGCACTCAAATGGTGAACATACTGTAGCCTATATATAATGTGGCGTGTGGCCCAAGGAACATACACCCAGAAACCCAGAGAGATGCCAGAGCGAGTGCACAACGGAGACTTTATTAAACAAAAGGCATTATCAGTTACACAAACACATCTTAACCTGGGCTCACCGCACTACCTCTCTCTCTCTCTGTCTCTCCCTCTCTCTGTCTGTCTCTCTCTCTCTGTCTGTCTGTCTGTCTCTCTGTCTGTCTCTCTTGGTCTCTCTCTCTGTCCCTGTCTCTCTCTCTCTCTTTCTCTCTGTCCCTGTCTCTCTCACTGTCTTTCTGTCTTTGTCTCTCTCTCTCTCTGTCTCTCTGTCCCTGTCTCTCTCACTGTCTTTCTGTCTTTGTCTCTCTCTCTCTGTCTGTCTGTCTCTGTCTGTCTCTCTCTCTTTCTGTCTGTCTCTCTCTGTCTCTCTTAATTCGAGACCCTCGTAACTCGAGGACCCCCTGTGTATACATTTTTTTCTCTATACTGTCACTCTCAGAAAAAGTGCTCATCTGCATGGTGACTTTATAAACAAAGAAATAGATTGCTCTTAAAATTTAATAAAGGTTAAAGTATCATGATGGTGCTTTCAGAGAGGCCTTTGACTCCTCAGACATCTGGTTCCATTCACCACCACTGTGAAGAATACTGACTGTAGAGCGGAGGGTTTCACACCATACCCTCCGTGAACGAATTTGTTCACTGTTTAACCAATTAATCAAACAGAAATGTTGAAAAACAGAGAAATTCTTGTTTAACAGCCCCGATTGCCATCTTTTGATTTGAATGTAACTGAATTTCAGCCCGAATGCGGTTCACAGGCCCCTCTAGGGTCGGATCAAGCTGTGGATGATTTAACCGTGCTGAAATCTGACAAACAAATCGCACAGGGACGCTTCCTTCCCCTCCGTTTTCTCTCAGCAGCCGCAGTAGATACAGACGATGTATTTCCATGGAGTTTGAGCTCGAACACGCAGACACTGCAGCTGACAGACGACACACACACACACACACACACTTTAACGCGTCTGTGCAAAAGAGAGCTGCAGTCTTTAGCACTAAAACTGCAGCACGAAGGAAAGAAGGTACTGTTTAAACCACCCTGAGGCTAAAGATGTCCGTGTTTAAGGCAAACCCAGTGAGAAAGAGAAAGCACACCACCCTTAGGCGTGATGGAACGCTGCTGCCGACGCTGGCATTGAAAAACGAGGCTGCTGAGAGTGCTGTTTTGTTGAGTTCTCATTTTTGTCTTTTCACAGCTGACTGCCGACGCCGCTTTGACACACACCTGACCAAAAATACTTTGACCGAGAACAACTACACTGTCAGAAAAAAACAAACAATGTGGAGGTTTGATTCTGCTCTTACAAAAACAGTTCAATGCAGTAAAACGAACAACCCGGTTAGCAATGGTGCTACACGGACGGTCATTTCAAGCAAAACTACTATTCAAATACTACATCACCGGGACCATCCGCCTCCCACCTTCACAGCTAGCTTTCTCAACTACTATCTCCGCACTCCTGCTCATTCGCTACCAGAAGGTCGTGGTAATGCACCTAAATGCCATTTGCCAAGCGCCATTAAACAACATAAGAAGGAGAACAACTTACGAATGCATTTCTCTCTCATTATAAGTGTGTGTGTGTTTTTATGGTAGTTGCATGTTAAAGCTAATGACTGGCAGTGTTGGTGGATCTAGGAATGAGTGATTGTGCCAAAGGGGTTCGGCAGCTTAAAACAAGGGAAAATATATTTAAGACAAGTTATAGTGACATAATCTACTTGATTTATATTTTAATGACTACTCCAGTATTCAAATATCATGACCATTACCTACTCGCTGAAAACCGAAGCTGATATTCACAACACAACAGCTGAACATCCCAGCGTTAACCTGGTAAACTGTCATCATACAGCAAAACAGCCCCTTATAGGGAAGTTGCTCTGCTTTGTGTTGGTGCTCGAGTTGTTAGACATCATGTTGAGCTTTGTTTGGCGTTGGGGTGCTGGAGCTTTAACAGTGTCACATGTAAATGCCCATAAAGAATAAAAATGTCCAAATTCCTTTTATTTTAGCAACAAACAGAGAAAACTCATGATATTTGAACCCGGGAGAACTTTCAGGAATTGTCTCCGCCCACAAGTGGGTGGGGAAACCCCACAGAGGGAGGGGCTCCAGAGAGCGGCCGAGCAGGTCTGATGCACATTAATGGAAAACTGGAAGCAGTTTGGGTTGGTTTTAGAGAAGTTTTGGTGATGTATTGGGTTATTTAGGTGACTATTGACTTCTAGTGTTTGTTAGCAACTTTAGCCTCGCAGCTGCAGAGACAACATTTGTCCAGTAAAAGTGTCTTCATCTGGATAAAATGTTTTACACATTCCTATTCGTTTAAAGTCTTAAAGAAAAATCTGTCAAAGACAAGCCTGTACGGGAAAACAAAACGCAACCAGACAATCAACAGACATAGTCTGCAGACGTTTAGTATGAACTTCAACCCTTTTATTCCACCACGGCACCGTTAAAGCAAGAACGTTCAGCGGATCGGCAAATGTGGTCTTGCGGTTTGAGCCGAAGAGGCTCCTGCCACATCTTATCTCTTACAGGCTGCTGCCGCGACCATGCGGGCCGACTGAAAGGTGCAATTTGGCACAACTTGAAAATGACAGGAATAACGAGTCCTTTTCCCTTCGCTGGAAAAAGGCTTGAAACCCCCTCTGATTGCACCATCTCTTCAGACAGCACTGCCGAAAACACCTTCTAGAAGAAAGGGCCCATTTTATCCATTTACGCCACAGCAAACTACCGGGCTGTAATTCTTCCAGGGACATTTGCCGGATTTCTTCCGCAAGACCGGTGTAAAATGCACTTATTCATGATTATTCCAAATGTTCTTTTCTTAAAAAGCAAAAGATGAATATTAAACTAGATGCATTTCCATGAGAAAAATGTGAAGTGTGATTGCGTGGTTGTGATAAAATCAGTGCTTGGGAACACCGGGCAATTAAAACGTTTGCATAAAAAAAAAAAAATCTTCTCACACGTGGATTCGACCTGATTCAGAGGCTGACGTCTTACCACTGCAGCTCTGGAGGGGCAGGAATTCGCCGGCTCTTACCAAGCCATTTATGGTTAAGGACAGCTAAATGCACACGTAGCCACATTATCTGTATTTAAACCACAACAAATCGTGACTTTTTTTTAACATACTTGTGTCTCAAAGTCTGTTTATAAATCTGCTGTGTGTTTTGTTCTCAGCTTTTATCCTTTTCTGGCCTCCATACCCGTGACATCACAGACTCTTTCTCCAGCACACTTCATAAAGGTGAGTTGACCGTCCTCTCTCTCTCCCCCGTTACATTACAGTGGGGATTCAACCACAAAAATCACATTTTTAGACAATCAGTACTCAGGATTCGGATCATCTGATTGATAAGCTGTGTACAAGCGCTCTGAATATTAATGGGGATATTAACGGACATTTTCATGTTACAACCATGCCCCTATTTCCAAAAACTGTAGGAGAAGTGGCTATAAAAAACTAGATGTATTTCTCTGAAAATACTCAAAAAAACACGCATTGTCTCGTTCATGAGCTGCTTTTTTAAACCCCAACAAACAGTGACACACATTTTTTTATATAACAGACCTGAACTTTAGTGTCTTGAAGTCTGTTTTTGAGTCTCCTGTGTATTTTGCTCCGTGCTTGTTTGTTTCTGTCCGTTCTTGGGACCCTTATCCATGACGTCACAGACTCACTCTCCCATTTTAAAGGTGACTTGACCATTTTCGCACCCTCCCCATATATTACAGAGAAATATTTTTAAGTGACCAATCAATACTCCACCCCAGATCAACCTATCAAAAAAAGTTATATACAAGCGCAAACTGTGGATATTAAAAGATATTCTGATGTTGGAATGGTTCCAAAAGCTCTGACAAGAAGCACCGCTGTCTTGGCAAAAAACGTGATAACAAAAAAGAGAAATCAAACTGAGTGTTATTGTTGATGCAATCACACTAACAATATAAAAATTGTAGCTCATGCAGTCGAGTCACACACACACGCACATATTCCATCGTTCGAGGGTGATCTGAAAGACTCCTCGCCGTGTGTTTCAGTCACAGACGGTGACTTTAAGTGCAGCTTCTCCGAAAATGCGATTCAAAGCAGCGGCTTTACAGCCAACTGTTCCCCGACACACACCCTGCTCTGTTAGAGCTGATTTATCACCCACATTACACACACATCTGCTCATGGCCAAGCAGGCGAGCACACACACACACATACACACACTCTATCTCACACACACAACGCCTCATCCAACTGCAGCAAATGCCCATCTCTCGTATCCTGGCAGTGTAAACCGCTCCCTGCTGTGAACGCTGCTTTGTTTTTGGCCATGATCGAAGCTGCTAGTGTAGTGGTCCATATACGCCCCTTTGAGACCGATTTGGTACATACACACCTACTCATGACTGTGTGTGTGTGTGTGTGTGTGTGTGTGTGTGTATGTGTGTGTATGTGTGTATGTGTTTTCACGTACAGTCACCAATAAAGCTAAAATAATCCTGGATAACTAACAGATGGCCAACATCTGCCAGTGTCAGAGTCCGAGTCTCATGTCCTCTAACAGCCTCAGGTATAAATACATGTCTTGATACCGCTGGATCTCAGAGCAGCCTAACACTTTTGATTATAAAATACTGCTAGACAGGTTCAGAAACGAGGCCAGGCTCTCAGGAACAGTCATCAGATGGTCCAGAACGTACCTAGAAGGCAGGGGTTATTTCGGATCGATCTGCAGTTAGGAGTCAGAGAAGAACGCTAAGTGGCGTTCCTCAAGGATCCATTCTTGGCCCGTTGTTGTTCAGCCTGTACATGTTTCTACTCAGCTAAATTCTCTAAGAGTAGATGAAGGTGTTTCATCATAGCTATGAAGAAAAAACGCAGAACTACCTTGGGTTTTCACACATAGTAAACCTCTTCCCCAACTGCCACTGTAAATACCCTGGATTTCTGTATATACTGTAATTTTTTTCTAATCCTTTTGCTACTACTTGCTATTGCTGTACAGTTACTTATTACTGTCTACATCACTTGCATTTCTTTGCATTTTTGTATATAATGTCAAAATACTGTATTCACTCACACTAGTGCTTTTACAGTTCCAGCCAAGTGCAAACTATGTGGTCTTGTACTGTAAATTATTGTACTGTTGCTCTTGCTCTCTCTTTAGTCCCGTCCTTGTGTTGTTTCTGTTTTTGTTCTTTGTGCTGCACCATGGTCCCGGAGGAACGTTGTTTAATTTCACCTAAAACACCTACTTGACTCATCGTGAACAATCTTTCACCAAATTATATCTTATTGTGTTTACTCCTTGAAACATGGAATTCCTGGATGCAGCAAAATTCCTTCAGTTGAATAAAGACAACCTGTAAAGGTGAAATTTAGTCAATTAATAATGTTGCCCACCGCTGGAACCAGCTCCCCATAGAGATCAGATCTGGTTTAAAAAAGAACCTAAAAACAGGCTTGTTTTCTGCCGCTTTCTTTGAACCAGTAAAAATCAAGCCTTTTTATTTGTATTGTTTTATAAGGTTTCTTTGCCTTATTTTACCTTATGTTTAACTATTCATCATGCAGCTCACTTTTGTTCTATATTAATGTTATTGCTTACTTTTTTATTACATTTTATGCTTACTTTATCTCTGTATGATTTAATTCTACCTGTTTTAATCAATTATGTATTTTTGGCTCCAGCTGAACTTTCACAAGTCCTTAGCCTCAAATCTGAGTTGAGACGGGTGTAAGCAAAAGATTAACTCATGGCCAGGAGTCCAGGGAGCATCACTGTAGAGGGTGGGCAGGACAGGCCTCAATCTTTAGTGCAGAGCTAACCAGTCTGTCTACAGAATTAGCATTTAGCATGTTTCGAAAGGATGTTTCCATACGCTGTGCAAAAAGATGCAATGAAGCCTCAGGTGAGTCAGCGGTCTTGTGTAACGGGGACGAGTTTTAGCGAGTGGTTGGAACTGGAGATCACTAAAAAGGACAGAAAATGCAAAAACGCATTCGTTTTTAGCTCCAGAAACTTCAGACACTAAACATGTCCTGACTGATGTAAAGGGCTTGAAGTGACTTTTTCCCAAAGCATCGATTCAAATCTGAAGGTCATTGGCATCGGTAAAAGCAGGCCGGGCCAAAACAAAAAGGTTTCCACTCTGAGCTCTGTGGGAAAGAACAGGTTAACAGCCTCTTTGTAAGCATGGCATGCGACCTGGCACGCGCACAAAGGCATGGATGTGTGCAAGTGGAACAATATCCACGTCTTATTAATGTCATCTCTCCACACGAGCACGAGGCGTTCGAGGCTCATTAGCACACAGCGAGTGCAGTTCGGCACTCAGGTAACCTTGAGCTCCCATTGATTTCATCTGGCTGGATGTGACTGAAGCGCCGCAGAGATTTCTGAGCGGTAAGCGGGAGATTGGAGCCGCTCTCCACTACAAAGCAGAGCGAGTGACTGGGAGTCAGGCTCAGGCGGCAGGAACGGCGTCTCGGAATACGAAATGCTAACACGGCCGCTGTGCCCGGGCGGGGGCTGCGAGAAATCAGACACAAAGTTTCACACCTCCTCAGAAATCTGACTTTTCTGCAGCTCTGAGGACTGTCTGTGGAAACAGCATCGCTGTGGTTTGTCCAATACAGGCCATAAATTACATGCGAATGAAGAGGCCAAGTCCCCTTCAGAGACCCATTTAGAGGGTTTTTAGACCAGTTACCACTTTTAGTGGAATGATGCGCAACGACGTACATAAACAGAGTATATGATTTTTCCTTTTGTCGGTAAACTGCAGTGTACTTTGGTGTCCTTTTCTGCATATGCGATCATCATAAGATCATCTTGTTAAAGCCACAGTTTGAAATGGTTACTAAACCAAAACTGGTCACCAAAACTGGTCTATATATATATATATATATTGACTGAGGACGCCGAAAAGGTGGAAATGACTGTGTGTGTGTGTGTGTGTGTGTGTGTACAAGCTTAATGAACTGAACCACAGCACAGTTTGGGTACAGCACGGTTCCTGGATGTCTGTGGAAGAGTGTCTAATGAATAGAAGGTCTGTTGTAGGCAAACTGCAAGAACCTCCCCACAGAGCCCCATTTAAACCTGTCTATTTCCACCCTGCTTCTACTTCCACTTTATGAGCTCCACCCACATTATAGCTTCACTAGGTGGGTGTTCAATTACAGTCTGCCCATCTGTTAGTGCACAATTTATCACTCCCCCTCTACCCCATCCATCACTGATCAGTTTGTGACCACAGTGGTGCTGCAGACCAGACAAACTCAGCATCAGCAGATTGGCTACCTTCTCCAAGAGGCTCCCCAGACCTTCAGGATCCATTATCCTCCTGATTAACCCTTAGAACGCGAGCAGAACCGATCGCTCCTGGCTGCCCACCAAACAGTAAATTGTCCTCATACAGCAAAACAACTCCTTATATGGAAGTTCCCCTGGTTTGTGTTGGTGCTCGAGGTGTCAGACGTCATGCTGAGCTTTGTTTGGTGTTCCTGTGTCACGTAGAACCAAAGTTACTGTAATTTAAAAAACATATAATAATAATTATAACCACTACCATCGCAGGCAGATGAACATAGATAACAAAAATGAACACATTTCTTTTATTTTAGGTCTCAGGAACAAACAGAAAAACTCAAGATCTTTGAACCCAGGAGTTAAAGAGCAGAACATCTGTTAAATGACCTGATGCTACTTTGCTGTGCAATTTCTAATTGGGTTTAAGGTCATTACGTGCATTATTATCTTTTTTATTAGGTGCAATAGTCTTATCGTGTGAAATATTGTGCAGTTCTCTTATCGGGTGCTAAATCATTTCATTATCTACTACAGATCTCTATTACAGTAATAACAGTATAGAGAACAACTTTTTGTGTTACTAGTCATTTAACTGTAAATTATTTATCCATAGTATTCATACCCCAGCATTTGTGTCTACAGTAACCCCCACTTTTCGCGTTCCAAGAGCCCCTGTGCATAGTGAAAAACCGAGTTGTTGTGATGTAGTTAAAAAAAATGCCTAAAATGCCTATTTTTATAGTGTAAACCCTAAATATGCCCCTAAACATGCTCCCAAAACACTTTAATTACATTTTAAACTCATTACCCTTAAGGAAAATATAATGTACAGTTTACCCTGAACTCCTGCAGTGCTAGAATGTAAATACTGATGTTACTCCTGTATAGACTGGACTGTATTTCATGCAGAGCGTTTTCTTTGGTATAAGCAGGTAAATACAGTAATAAATTCATTTAATTTACAGTAATAAAAATACAGGCTTTAAGAAGAACAAGGAGAAATAAATAACACTCTCGGATTGGCTACTTTCAAACTTTCCGCCTCTGAGTACAGCGTATATAGTGTGCATATTAATACACACATCACAAATATACAGTTATACAGTTTTGCAATCATATTAAAGAAGAATATAAATATAATCATATACAACTACTAAAATATAATTCATTATAATTATAATTATATATGCTTTTTCATGAATAATTAAAAAAAATAATAATTATATCCACACTACAATGTTGTATACAGTATACAGCAGAGTTATAAAAGGCAACAAGACAGAAGAAAGACAGTGCAAATGTACTAAAATGAATAGTGTAGAAAAAAACTGAAGAGTACCTTTAATGTAAAAGTTAATGTGCAAATGTAGCAGTTTGTGCAAGTGTTGCAGTGTGAGGGAAGTGTTCAAGTAGGTATAAGAAGTAATATGTAAATATTTTGCTCATACCAACTGTGGGAAAAAAGAGCAGGGTGTAGAGTAGACAGTTCAGTGTATTGTCTACCTGACGGGCGCTTACAGATGCAGCTGGAGGTGTAAATGCCCTGCAGGCCCGGTAGCGTTCAGCAGTCCGCACAATCCTCTGAAGGGCGTGGCAGTTTCCATACCAGACTGTGATACAGCTGGTCAAGATGCTCTCGATGGTGCCTCTAAACCTTGGCATGTTTTGAATCTTTAATCTCTGCAGAAGGTGATGAGAATGGGTTTGGGTAGGCGCACCTTCCTCAGCTATTGCAGAAAGTACAGGCACTGCTGGGCTCTTTTGGTCAGGGACACAGAGTTGTTGGTCCAAGAGAGGTATTCTGTAATGTGCACACCAAGGAATTTGGTGCTCCTCACTCTCTCCACCATGACGCCGTCGATGTTAAGTGGAAAGGGGCCAGCCTGGGTCTTTCTGAAGCTCTTTTGTCTTGTTAACATCAAGAGACAGATTATTGTTCTTGCACCAGGTACCCAGCCATCGCACCTCCTCTCTGTACGCCATGTTGCCATTGTCTCTAATAAACCCCATAATCGTGGTGTCATCTGTGAATTTTATGATGTGGGTTGTGCTGGAGCTGAAGGTGCAGTCATGAGTCAGCAGTGTGAAGAGTAGTGGACTCAGTACACATCCCTGGGGGGCACCTGTGCTCAGCATGATGGTGTTGGAGCCGGAAATGCATATCCACCAGCAGGGTCAGACTGGGACTAAAAAACGGCCCTGGACTTTCTCTCAAATAAGCCACTAGCAGGGTCCTCCAGATCTCACACCAAGTAAGTGTTTATGACAGTAATCTAAACCTTCAAATACAAATACAACAGCTATATACAACCCCCACAACAGAATGGTTCACTCTTTTCTGTTGGCCTTTGCCTATGGGTTTTATGCCTGATAAGCAATTGTATTAGCGCCCTCTGCTGGTGTTGGCTGATTTTTCAGTTAAGGAGAAAGGCAGCCCGATGGCTGTGGAGCAGACGGCCGTTTTGGACTTTTCCATAGCGCACAGATTGCCAGTCTGCCCCTGTCCACCAGTGAGAAAGACACTCCTAGTGTAATACCCATGTGAGGTATTTGGGCTTGTTGGTTCTAGGGACTAGAACCCACTGGTGGGAGAGGGTTTCACAGGTGACAAGTGACAAGGGGGATGTTTTAGTGAAACATCGGGTAGTCACTTA
The DNA here is from genome assembly GCA_037974405.1 of Brachyalestes nurse. Taxonomy (NCBI): domain Eukaryota; kingdom Metazoa; phylum Chordata; class Actinopteri; order Characiformes; family Alestidae; genus Brachyalestes; species Brachyalestes nurse. Next base: position 1,616 of record JBBPCY010103455.1, on the reverse strand, counting down.
ATTTAGGTCAGGCATGTCCGGCAGACCAATTACGGCCCTCTGTCATATTTCATACGGCCAGCAGCTTCGGTCTTATGTGTTATCTATCGCTCACAAGCTCTGTCAGAATAAATAAGTCATAAAACTTTTAAAATGCAATTCCTCCTTTCACCACACCAGTCTTTCACCCCACCAAAAGTGTGTGTGTGCACAGTATTAGGCTCAGTAAGTTATCTGTTTATATTTGGTTACATTGCCATTTGAAAAATAAAGGTCATTGTTGCAATGAAAAGGGTTTTATAACAGCTTGTCTTTTCATGAAACCTTTTCATGAAAAATATCAGAAGGAACTATTGGCCCCCAGCCATCTTCACTTTATCAAATTTAGCCCTCTGTAAAAAAAGGTTTGGTCACCCCTGATTTATGTCCATCATTTACAGGTGTGTACGGGGAGGAAGTAGGTGATTAGTGAACAGGCAGGGGAAACAAGTATTTATTTCAGGTTCGAGTGCTATAGAGGGAACAGGAGGTGGTGGAGAACAGTAGCGCAGTGGCGTGGCGTGACATAGACGACCGTAGCGAACAGTGCAAGCAGGGGAGGATGGGCGGTGGTTAGCGGAGCAGCGACTGGAATCCCACGACAGAACTTTATTTTGATTGGCAGTATGGTGGCCTTGGGGCCAAACAAACGTGAGGATTTAGGATCATATACCATAGTTTGAAAACAGAGAGAGCGATATGCGTGACAGTCAGGTGGAGCGTCTGTCTGTCCCCTGTCAGTGAGTGAGACAGTAGACAGCGGTGAGGAAAAACCCTATCAGTCCATCCAAGCCGAGGCATTTGATTTTTCTGAATGTCCGCCTGCACTGAGGACATACTGTTTGGTTACTCAGTTTGGTTCTGCTTCTGTTCTGTGGAAGTAGTACACCACCACCCCCCCAAGACGAGTGCAGAATCCCGTCATCTGTCTTCAGGGGTCTTCTGAAGACTCTTCTAGGAGCAACTTGATGACTAACTACTCCTTTTGTTATTGTTAATTCATTTCTTCTTTCTTTTATTCATTTAATAAAACTATTTTATTCTTACTCCATGCCTTCCTTACCTTAGCTTTAAGCTCTGACCTTTCAAAAATAGTTTTTTAGGTGTGTTTACTTAGCTGGCAGTAAATTGGTTGAAAAGTGGACATAGATTTTAGCTTAACAGATGTAGAATACTTGAGCACTGATGTACGTCATTCCGGATAAGAGCGTCTGCTAAATGAAATTATTGTCATTGTAAATCGGTGAGTCGGATGGAGTCCAGGGATGGTTAAAGTCACCTGAGATGATAAACATTTTTACGTTGCCTTTTTAAATGAATGTACATTTATTACTGGAGGAAACTTAATTTTAGCTTAAGCTTGATTGCTTGATAATTATTACTGAATCTTAAAGGATGATTCAGCACAGTGGTTTCAGGGATCCATGCAGTAAAGAAAATGAGGAATCAGGGTGGAGACAAAATGATAAGTACCCCCCCCCCCTCAAAGGCACAACACCGGGGAACAGGGACAGGAACGGTCGCCTCAGGAACCCCAGGGACAGGAACGGACGCCTCCGGGACAGGAACGGGCGCCTCAGGAACCCCAGGGACAGGAA
>JBBPCY010103439.1:0-20085 GCA_037974405.1 Brachyalestes nurse | reverse complement strand
TGAAATAATGGACTTGAGCGCGCAAAAGACGCGATATGTGAACGGCCCCTAAGATGGGTCACCTGTGGCCGCCTGGACAACAAGCTCGAGTCATCATAGCTTGCGTAATACAGACCCAGCTCCCTAATAGATTACCAGCGATATTTTTTTTATCGCCCGATTAGAGTCTCTCGTTAACGCAGCCATTAACGCCGACAACGGCCCACCACTAATTATATATATATATATATATTGTATATTGTTATATATATATAAATTGTATAACAATATACGATATACTGAAATCGCGATACCCAGGTCCACGAACCTGTGTCGGGGTGTGAGAAGTGCGAATCGCGACACATCCCTTCCAGTTCCCAGAGTTGTCCTTCCCGCCTTTGCCGCCAGGGGCCGAAAGTAGGACATCTGTACCCCAAAAGATATTTGTCTTATTGTACGTGAGTGAGTGAACGTTCTTGCCATGAAACTATCTTTGGCATTTCTCCGGCAATGTTGTGAACAAGTGCAGTTATAAGGGAGAAAACAGCTCATGTACACGCTAAGTGTGCCCTACACGCTTGTGCTTTTGGAAACTTTCGTCTTTGTGAGTATTGATGTGTTCAGAAAGCACTCTGATGTGTGTTGGAATTGTTTTTAGTTGATAAATGTGATGCCAGTGTAATGTAATGCTCATGTGTTTGAGGCTAATCATTATGTGTGGCATTAAGACGTGTATTGGCTAGTAAGTTATTTTTCCTTTTCTGTATTTTTCAGTTACAAAGAAACATCATATAAGAGATCTTCAGTAAAATCAAGAAAAGTAAGCCTTGTGTGGAGACCTCTTTCATTTTGTTTGCTGGCTGTCTAGCTTCACATAGTCACGTGTTGTGAGGACAGCACACTCTGGGTCGATTGTTAGGCTCAAACAAAGGAAAAAACACAGAAGACCAAATTCAGTATATTTGAGGACATTTGAAGGGGATAATTGTCCAGCAAATGAGAATTTCAAGGGGAAATATGAGCGACTGTCCGAAGAGACGCACTGGGGAGGTATGCGTGTCAAGCTGAATTTCTTCAAATGTAAGTAAAAGGAAATTATGACACTTCGCTTTATAAGTGTCTATAAGCTGGCTAGTTGTGATAAAAATTGCTGGGAAGTTTGTTTGTAAGAGTTTCGCTGTGTTTTGAGGGAGTTTTTGTGCAATTTTGGCCTGCTGGGCTGAGCAGGTTTTTAGTTTTGGACAGCTGAAGAATCGGTTGTGCGGCAGCCTGTGGTTATTCCTTGGAGTCTTCTGTACAGATTGAATGCAAAAGAAGCGGTTTATTGATTCATAATTCTGTGGTAAACATTCACAATTCTGTGGTAAAAGGCTGAAGCACTATATATGAATATTTATGAATATGAATATATATGAATATGAATATGTATATATATATGGAAAAGATTTCAGAATTTGGAACTATAAGAACTCGAGCAAAGACTTAACGCATTGCATTTAATGAGCAGAAGAAACAGTAGCAATTTAGTGAGAAGAACATCAATGACTGAGGAAAAACTATTTAGGCAGCCTGTATTCAGACATAATTATCTGGAAAATGGCACTGCAGGAGTTTGCAACTCCCCCGTCTTAATGAGTGTTACTAACTCTCGGTTGAGAAGTAAACAAAGGCAGTATATTTCACCAACATTTTCTGTTTTTGAGTGCTGCTTTGGAAATATAAATTCAAACAAATATGTGAATGCAAGCTGACTCTGTGAGCAGCTTTAGTGCTTATTTATTTTTTCTAGCTTGGAAGATTCCAGTTTGCCCATCTGTTTTCTAATCATTAATTGCATTCACTGCATCACTTTTGGTTGCAGTTATGTGCATGCAATGTTCATGTGCATTCACATTACCTTCCTAGCCTCATTTGATTATACAGGTTAACATACATTCAGAGCTTACGTTCTAACACAATATCTGAAAAGATGTGCCTTTACAGAGCTATAGGAACTGTTCTGGTGATATACTAAGTTGATTTTCACGACTGTAATGTAGAACGAGAACTTCAAGTAGTTACACATTAAAAAAGTGCATACTGCCTTTCTCAAATGACCGTTCTCGGAGAAAAAAAACAACAACTTACAAAACCCACACAGCCATCCACACAGTTTCACTGCTAGCATGGGAGAAAACATACCAGACCACAGTGTAAGGTCATTTAGGTAGCCTTAGAAGAGTCCTTTTCACCCCCATTGCTTCAACCATTTTCCAGACTGCAGTACACAACTTTAAAAGCTCACAGCTCCCTCATACTTTGGTCTTCTTGAATGCTTTCTTTTGCACATGAAACTTCAGGGTCTTAGCTTTCAAATGAGCCCATCCACAAAAATGTACAACCTACTGTCACAAAGCAACACCACATGCAATAATGGATTTTATAAACGCTTATGTCAAACATATTATAATTCAGCTGTGCTATATCCTCCTGGTATTTGGAATTTTGCTGAAAACACCCCTAGGGCATAGCCACAGGCCTTGCCCACTTATGTTCAAAATCTGAGCTCAAAACACAGCTGTCCTTCAGCTGTGTGACTGTGTATTTTTTTCATGGTGGCTTGGAATAGGTCAAGGAAATCTCTACTGTGTGCATTTTTAGAACTATTTTATTAGTGCAAAATGGTAAATATAGTAGATAAATATAAAACAATATAAAAACTACAAATAACTATGAGTATAAAATAAGTAAAGAAATATAAAAACTATTTGCACAAATCCTTGAGGTGGACGGCGACTCTTCTTCCCCTGGGAGCACAGACCGTTGGCTCTTTCCTGGCACTTTTTTCAGAGTCACTTTCTGATTCCCTAAAATGGCAAAATATTATTTTATAAATTAGTTTCGTTATTTAAAAACATGCTGTAAAATATCAGCAGACATTCACCCTTACAAAAGAATCGCACCTTACACAAAAGAGGGCTATTGTTGCCTCATCCCACCTCCCCAGCAGGCATGCACATTTACAAAAGAATCACACCTTACACAAAAGAGGGCAATTGCTGCCTCATCAATAAGTATGCTATCAATAAGTATGGAATAACAATAAGTGTTACTCCATACCCCCAACACACAAACTTGCATACAAACTTTCAAAAAACATTCCCGCTAATACAGTATTTTTCCGTCCCACACATACTTTCACAAAATAGTCCCCAAACCCACCGCACCCCCAAAAGCGCATATACACTTATGCCCCTGTTATAAGTACCTGTTATCCCAAACACACACACAAAAACACAATAAATCAGTGTCATAACTTCAATGTACTCACGGTTCGAACAGAGGATCCTTTCTGTCTAGAAATTCATCAATGGCCACCGAATCCACTGAAGAGACGTCGCTCTCCTTATCCACCTTGACCTCTTTGTCAGATTCACGACAAACCTCTTCCAGAACTTCATCCAACGTATATTTCTTGTGCGTTATTTTGGCCATGTTGCCAAAAAACGAGCAAAAACACCAAAAACTCGAGTGAAGTAAAACTGGAATGTAGCACTGGTGCTAGCAGGTGCTCTCCTTATCCACCTCGACATCTTCGTCAGATTCACGACAAACCTCTTCCAGAACTTCATCCAACGTATATTTCTTCTGCATTCTTCTGGCCATGTTGACACAAAACGAGCAAAAACACCCAAAACTCGAGAGAAGTAAAGCTGGAATGTAGCACTGGTGAGTGCTGCCAGAGTGCGGCCAGAGTGCTGCCAAGTGAGACTGAAAGGCTGAAGGAGTGCTGCCAACTGAGGCTGAAAGTGTTCACTTGTGTTTACGCACAGTTGTTTATTTGGAACGTGGGGGAGGAGCGGGTCAAGCCATACCTCCTTGAAAACGTCTACTGGTTGGCTATAACATTTTATATGCAGATTTAGTTTAGCCGGCAATTGGTCCAAGTTACTGGCATTCAAAGCTTGACCAGTCAGATGTGGCTTCTGGGACTCATTGGACAAAATAGGCGGAATCTCCGCTCTGGAGCGACACACAAAGACGAATCACGACTCGTTTGTATCATAACAACCACCTCTATTGATTTCGGCCTGAAATCGACTTTTTAATACACAAATTACCCCGAAATAAACAATTAAAAATTACGGGATCGGCGCTGGATCCAACCACTAGGGGCGGCTGCACCTGAAAGTTAACAGGTTAAGTGGATTTTATTTTAACATGAAGGGTATAGGTCTGTCCTTGCATTCTTGTTCACACTACAGGGGTCATACTTTTTAATCATATATGGATTTTTATGAGACATTTAGACATGTAATAAAAATCACCAAAACATCATACCAAAGTGGTGTGCAAGCAAATAATCACTACTAAAAACCAAGTAAAATTCATATATCAGTCATAAACAGTTAAAGGCATTTGAAAACAAATGAGTTTTTGGAATATATGAATCATCGATGCAGATCTATTTTCATTCATGGAGCATTCCATAATCTGGGAGATTGACAAGAAATGCCTCGTGTAATAAGAATGCTATTGCTTGAGTTTTTGTAATAAATCGTGTAGTTGTGAGTACCAAAAACATGAGTTCGATCGCAGACTGTTGCCATTTACTAAATCTATGAACTAGTAAAACGTCTTAAAGTAAGTAACTGCGCCTTTAATTGTGGGCTCACGCAGAACGTCTTGTAATGCACGTGCCCGCGCAGCAGGGGATTCTGCCAGCAGGGGTGCTGAATTCCTGTTGCAGGCTGTGTGACTAAACGCCCGAACAAACTGCAGCAGCATCGTATCAGGAAGTGTCTTGTGCGAAACTGGACACTGCGTCAATTGACACACGGAGCCATTATAGATATAGCCAGTTAGCCACTGTTTTGGTGTTAAATTATTAGTTATTTTCCAAAGCCACAGGGAGCCGCAACATAAGGATGAAAGAGAAGCATTCGGCTCCAGAGCCACGGGTTGCCGACAACCTGGTCTAGGGCTTTCACGGGAATCGGCACTGGCAGGCTCTCAACTACAACATTCATGGATGACACGAGGGCTTTGGAAATAAAGTTGCCTGCCAAACTGGAATCTATAAGAACCAACACAGAAACAGACTTATGAGTAATATGTACTATACCAGATTGAGTGAATTGAGCCATTACTGGAGATGATTTGGTGCAAGTCCATTTTATTTCCTGCGGGGACAGCCCTGATGTGAGTTGTCAATCTGGTGCCTACCATGCAGCTGACAAGTTCTTTGGTCTCCCAGCCCCATCTGCTGGATCCCCCAGCACCGAGGTCACCCAAACATACGCACACACATACACACATACTAGACACTACAAGGCCCTGCCCCAGGCGAGGGTGGCAGACAAGATGTGATTAGTGCTTTTTATCTGTCCAAAACTACTGAATTTTAACTGATCTAGTTTTATTCATGAATAAAGCTATAGAATGAAAGAATTGACTCTGCTAACAGTAGGCAATGAATGTGTTCGCTAAAAATGTCTAACATTTGTAGCTTTGTGGTAGTGTACTGATTGCCTTAATGTACTGTTAGCTCCCTAAACAAAATAATCCTTTGAATAATTTGTTCTCTAATTTTGTATTGCCTTGCTTTAATAACAGCATCAGTCCTGTAAGGTAAACATTACACTCCTCTTTTGATAGAGTTCCCATTCATTTCAGCCCATTCTCCCAATAACTTTGTACTTCATGCCCAGGCATACACAACACTTCCACAGGATGACAGCTGTTGGGTGCATGGGCCAAATCTCTGAGTGACTGATTTAACAGACCAGATGGAACACTGGGGCACTTTGACTGACCAGAAAACATCACCAGACCTCAGTCCTAATTCTCAATATTTCTAGCTGAAATGTGCTCCCAGTTGATGAAAGAGAGGGCTAGAATGGACAGGAATTCTCTTTAGAGACTAGTGTAGTCCTAACCTGACAGATGCTGTTATTAGGGCATTGCAGTGTATAATATTAGAATTAAAAAATTTTTTTGTCCAGGTAACTTTTTAATATGTCTTAGCATGAGCAGCAAGTTGGCAACAACAATATCATTTTGCTTTCATTTATTGCTTACTCACAACATACGGGACACATATTCATATGCAAATAACAGCAGGGATCTGACATATTATGAGTGGGTCTGAGTTTGAACAATACCCAAAAAAGCTGAAATAATGATATGCCATTATTGGCTAGATGCCATTGTCATTGTCAAGATGACATTGTCAAGATGCAGTAGTAGAACTGGAAAAAATTCCCTGAAGGGATGCTTCATTCAAGTAGTTTAGGTAGGAGTCTGTTAATCTGAGCTGTTGCCTGTCCAGAGGTCCCCTCACCTCCCTCTACTGTGACTCTGCTGGAGCGTGTGCGTGACTACATGGTGTTGGGCTGGCAGGCTCCTGCCAAGACTGGGGGAGCTGACATCAGGGGATACTACCTAGACTACAGGACCATTAAAGGGAATGTCAAGAGCAAGTGGCATGAAATTAACACTAAAGCCATCACTGAGACTACTTATAAGGTAACTTCCCCAGCTTCATAAGTCCTTCTCCATCTCATTATGCATAGGTCTCGAGGAAAAGGTTGTCATGCTATGAGTCAGCAGAATAAGTTCAAAATGGTATTTCCTGTTGTATCCCTCTCTGTGTACAGGTAGAGGACCTGAAGGAGAACAAATTCTACCAGTTCCAGGTGCGTGCAGTTAATCAGGCTGGTATAAGTGAGGGCTCTGTCCCAAATGCTGCCTTTGAATGTAAGGAGTGGACCGTCGCAGTGCCAGGTAAATCAGTCAACTGAAGCAGTTCAACACTGCTGTAAAGTAAATTGAAATAATGCTAACCGGATCTTGTTTTTAACTGTTAGTCAGTTTAACATTTTTCCTTTAAAGCCCACATATTATGGAACACTGAATTTTCAGTTGATATGTTAGAACTGCCTCTCCTATTTATTTGTGATGTCAGAAACACCAACACATTTACATATATCCATCTATTCAGCATACAGCAGATTAATCCCTCCCATTCAAGATGACTTCATAAGGGGTGTTGGACTGCTTTTTAAATAAGGGCAGCCAGTCAGAGCAGAGGTCATATACTGTATCTATGACAGTCTTAAAATCACAACATAAAAATCAACCTGTTTAATATTGAGTTTTCAAGGAAGGTTCATATTTCATTAACATCATAATTAGACTTTCTTCTTCACTTATCCATTTCCTTTCATTTCTTTGTTTTCGCTGGGTAACGTAGGCCCTCCTCATGGCCTTAATGTCCTGGAGATTCGTAACGACTCCATGGTGCTACTGTGGGAACCACCCACATTCAATGGCCGCAGTTCGGTCACTGGGTATTATGTGGACATCAGGGAAGAGAATGGCAAATGGAGAGGTGCTCATGAGAGGTCTACCAAGAATACATACATGAAGGTAAATTTGTGTGATAAATGGCTGGTTATGTCAGTCGAGAAAATTGATTAATTGCTCTGTGTCTGTGTGGCATGACAGTCAGTGTGCCTTGATCATCTTATGGTTTGGTTCACTGCCAATTCTCATTTCCAATGAGAAAGAAACCTCCTACAAGGGGGTGAAATCTGTCTTCACATAGGTTATTACCAATATCTTTGTGACTTAGATAACAGGACTGAAGGAAGGTGCCTCCTACCAGCTGCGTGTCCATGCTAAGAATGTAGTTGGTGTTGGCGGACCCTCCAAAACTCAAGGACCCATTGTCGCTCAGACCCGACCAGGTGAGTAGCCAGATGTAGATAAAGTTAAACTAATTATCTCATTGCATTTCTATTGGTTTTGTCAGCCAATGTTTTTTTTTCTAATGCTGTTACCATGGACCTTCCACAGGCACAAATGAGATTGTAGTGGATGTGGATGACAATGGCTTGATCTCCTTGATCTTTGAGTGTTCTGAGATGGCAGAAGGTTCACAGTTTGTGTGGTCCAAGAACTATAAGGAACTGACTGATACCTCTCGCCTCACTGTTGAGACAGTTGGTGGAAAGTAAGTAGCTATTTGCAGCCGTTTGTTCTGTCGTCATTTTTGCAGGCAGTATTACCCGATTTGTACAGGTTCTTTGTCGCTTACATGGCAGTTTTAGGTGATTAGCGTTTGTATGAGCCCTTGGAAAGACTTGACAATGCAGTGTGGGTGTTAGTGTAAAGATAAGTGGTGTTGTGCAGGCTGTTTGCAAATTAGAGGAGATGTGTGTCAGGCTTTACTCTGCCAGATGTGATGGAAAAGCAGAGACAGTTGGAAAGTGGGCAGGGAAATGGATAGAAAGTTGGAGAAATGGCAACTCACTAACAGGAGTTTTATTTCTCATTTGACTTGTTTTTCTGTTATCAGATCCAGAGCTATCTTCAATGATCCTTCACTGGAGGACCTGGGTACCTACTCATGTGTAGTAACCAACACTGATGGGCTATCTGCCAGCTACACTCTGACAGAGGAGGGTGAGTCACTTGCCCTGGCTTCCTGGCTGATGCCCATGATATTCCATCCTCTGTTTTGATTTGTCTCAGTGACGGCTCTGTCCTAAAACAGAACTGAGTCCTTCCCAGAGAGTCATCCGTTTCCGCTGAAGCTTCTGTGTCATGTCTTTCTTTAAAGGCAACAGACCAGTTTATTTAATTGAGTCTTTACCTTTTTCAGGTCAATTATATTCTTGATTTTCTCTTTTTGTAGGTCTGAAGCGCTTATTGGAAATTAGCCATGAACATCAGTTCCCCAGTAAGTATCCTACCAAGTCATAAAACTGACATAAGATTTCCTTGCTCTTCCATTGTGATCACATAAGTACATCTTTCCACATCGAAGCTATTGTTTCCCAGCAGCAGTGCTTAATGTAATCTCTGACCCACAGTTATCCCCTTCACATCTGATATGGCTATTGAGCTTCAGGAGAAAGGTCGTGTACGTTTCTGGGCCCAAGTTGCCAAGTTTACTTCCAATTGCCAAGCGGAGTACGTGTTTAATGACAACATCATTACTCAGGGAAAGGTATAACAACACCAAGCACAGTGGCATGAATTATGTTCAGTTTTGCTCTTCTGCATTTACACTAACACACTACTTTGTTTTTCTTTCCACCAGAAATACACAATGAACTTTGACAAGAGCACTGGAATTATTGAGATGTTCATGGACTCCCTGGAAGTCACTGATGAAGGAACCTTCACCTTTAACCTTGTTGATGGCAAAGGAACTGGTCGAACCAGCTTGGTACTTATTGGAGAAGGTAATATAAAAGTACCCTCTGTCATGATAAGAGAGCGAGACTTTTTGCTCAGAACACTTTTATTGTGATTTCTTGCATCCACAACTGCCGCCCAAAAGGGCGGGGCCAAAGCACGCAGGCCACATTAATGATGAAGCGATGACTTCATTACATCTCCTGTTTCTTAAAGAAAGAAAACAACAACAAATTTCTCTCTCTTTCAGCCCGTTTAGATAACTTCTTCGCCCAGCTGCATAACACAAAGCAACTTGCAATTTCTCTTGAAACACTTTAATTTAAGTGATTAATTAACACAAACACTTCAACTAGGACATTGGGGTAGACCGGCCTCTGTCCACAGCAACCTAGGGATTATTCTGCCCTTAAACACAGGTGCTGTTCCTATAACAACTAAGTGTTTTTGAACCTGAGAGGGGTCCTGATCTCTCTACCCCTCAACATCCTCCCAACCCCTCTTGAGGTCCCCGGTGGCACTGCTGAGTCTTGAGCTGCACCTGTGGACTGGCTTCAGCTTCGCATCCAGTGTAGGCAGTGATCTGTCGTCCCATCATAAGCTGCACTGGACTTGCTCCAGTTGCACGAATGAGGGTGGCACGATAACACATCAGGGCAAGATGCGGATCTGATTGCTTGAGCGTACACTTAGCAGTTTACATGGCCGTCTCAGTGGCTCCATTCACCTGGGTATAATGTGGGCTTGAGGTGGTATGAATAAAGCCGTATTGCTGCCTGAAATCCGGGAATTCAGCAGATGAAAACTGCATGGCATTGTCGCTTACCATCTCTAGGAGAACACCCCATTTTACAAACATGGACTTTAATTGTGTGATGTCCTGTTGGCTTGTGGTGGTGGGCAAGTGGGCCATTTCGATGTCTCTTGAATAAGAGTGTGTAACGGCAGAATTTTTACCGTGTTCCAGGGATTCAAGACTCAAGATCAGAGAGAGTTTAAAAGTCAGACAAAGTTTATTATATTGCCAGGCAATCGAGCAGTTCTTCCCCCTGCACCAATCTAGTACCTGAGTACGAAGCACAGCCTCTACAACAGAAACATGGGTTTTTATTGTCTCCCCCTGCATGATGTCATGCTGTCACTTCGGCCTTGGTTTCCTGCTGACTGGGCTATTTCTTGTATAAGCTTCGGTGCAGGTGCTGCATCGTGCTTAAGCTGACAAGTTTCTATATGATTTCCTTGAATCCACTCAGCTTCATGTTTGCTGACCCTCGGGGGTTTTACCCTCCCTTCAGACAGAGCTGTTTTAGTCTGTAAGGTCAATACTATTTATAGTTTTTGTTTTTATAGTTTAACAGCCCTACTCGACATCAGGATGGAGAGACAAAATGTACAGACATTTTGTACCAGGGGTAGCACACAACACTGATTATATGTCTGATTATGTGTAGGGGATAAACACCGTAACACAAACAGTTAGAAAAACACAACAACCAGGTTAACTAAAAAATCTCCCATCACATAGACCACTACAGCAAGGTATTTCCTGCCCTCTAGTTCACACAGGTCTGCTGAGACCTTCTGCCATGGACCCTTAGGGAGCGGGGTTGATTTGAGAGGCTCTCTTTTCTGTGTTGGTCTATGCTCAGCACAAAACATCCATGTTTTGACTATTTTGCCAATATCTATGCTTATGCCTGGCCACCAGACCGACATTCTGGCTCTTTCCCTGCACTTAGTCCCTGGTGGCCCTCATGAATTCACTGCAATACCTCTGATCTGTGCGTAGCTGGAACAACAATCCTGTCTTGGTACAATAGGAGGCCGTCGGCCTCTGACAGGTGTGCCATCGCTGTGCCATTCTTTTTGGCCAGCCTGTCCTGATTAAACTAATCACCATTTTAGGATCTGCATCATTACGTGTGGATTCTCTGATGTCGTCAAGTCTTTGTGCTGACATTGGCCTACAGTCACCACAGCCTCCACAAAAGTCCTCCTCTGTGTAGGATGTTGTCTCGTCCCTCAGTGGGTTTCTGCTAAGCGTGTCAGCCAGTGTCAGTTGTTTACCTGGCACACGCACTGCTTTCACATTGAAACGCATAAGGTGCATCAACAACCGCTGGCATCTGAGTGATACTTTGTCTAGGTTGTATGTATTGATTAGAGGGACTAGTGGTTTGTGATATGTTTGTAAACAGAACCTATCCAAGCCATATAAGTAACGAAAAAAATCACTCACATGCCCAGACTCTTGCTAGGCACTCTTTTTCAGCTTGCGAATATCTTTTCTCTGCTTCTGTTAATGTGCATGAACAAAAGGCGATAGGCTTAAGCTCACCTGCATGCTCCTGTAGCACAGGCGCTGATACTAACATGGCTTTGACTCTGGCAAAGGCCTGTTCTTGAGACTCACCCCAAATCCAAACAGTCTCCCTCTGTAATAGCTCTGTGATTAGACGTAGTGTTGTTGACAGGCCCGGTAAGAATTTGCCCAAGTAATTAATGAGTCCCAGCACCTGCCTTAGCTCACTAATGTTCGTGGGGCTGGGACTTTCACTTTTCTGGTATTTTCTGGTAGCTGGTTCCTCCTCCTTCTTAGGTAAAATAGGAAAGGGCACTCTGCGAGGAGTAGCTAAACTATAAAGAATTGCATCAGACCTCAGCTCTATTTTAACAGGCTCACAGTTTAACAGTCCAATGTCACAAAAGATGTTTGTGTCTATCTGATCGACTCTCAGCACTAAACCCATCTTGCATGCTACTGTTCTGCTGTGAAGATTGTTTGCATAGGGCCCTTTCATTACAAAAACCCAAAAGGTATATCGCTGTCCCTTGTATTCACTTGTGGCTAGGAACTTTCCCATACAGTTGAGTCTGCCACCTGGGCTACTAATCGCAGTTCTAGTATCCACCAGCGGGGGCATGCTCTGGTATGTGTTCTCAGACATCACTGTGACGACAGTGCCAGTGTCTATTTTAACAGGGAGAACAACATGCCACATCTCATCTGAGTCTGTCTGCTTGGCTACCGAGCCCAGAAAAAATGCCCCTTGATTTTCCATTTCCCTATCAGGATCTTCTGTAACCTCTTTGACCATTTTTGTTTTGCACACCATATCAAAATGTCCCATTTTATTGCATTTCTCTCATTGTGTGCAGGGCATATTGTGCTATAGTCATGCAATCATCCGACACGCATGCATTTTCTTTGCTTAAACTCACTAGACCCCTGGTTGTCAACCTGCCGCCGTACTTCAGTGCTATTCTTAGTATATCAGTGTCGCTGCTTGTGTCTCACCTCGTCTGCTCTGCTACTCTCAGTTCTTATGTCGGCACACTGAATCTTTATTTGATCGCTCTCGCACAATTAGGATTGCTGTGGACAGTGTCAAGTCCTTTTATAGCTGTAATTTTTGTGGGACATCCTTGTCTGTTATTCCTTTTACTATCCTATCCCTGATTTGCTCATCTTTAGTGGTACCGAAATCACAATGTTCGGCCAACTCGTAAAGATTTCTCTCGAAGGATTCTACGGATTCTCCAGCCTTCTGAGCTCTCTTGTGAAAGCATGCACGTTCATGGATAAAGTTGTGCTTCCCACATATAAAAGAAGTTATAGATAGACTCACAGTCCCTGCCCATTGCATAAAGCAACGAATTCACCTGCACTTCACCGGTCTCCTTATCCAGTTTCGACGCAACGCTGAAACGGGAAAAAACGCTGTCGCCACATCAGTCAACGGCTCTGGTGGGTTACATTTAGACATTTCCTTCACTTGTTCAGCGCTCAGTCCTTTACTTCTGACACCATGTCATGATAAGAGAGCGAGACTTCTTGCTCGGAGCAGTTTTATTGTGATTTCTTGCATCCACAACTTACAAGTAAACATCAGTTCCTAGAGCAGTCAGTGTATTGCTGCATAGGCTAACGCACACTAGGGTTGCCAACCGTCCCGAATTGTCCGGGACATCCCGAAATATGGGTGATTTTGATTTGTCCCTTTTGGGGCAGCTACAGTCCCGTATTCCAATCACAGCCCCGTCGGCCAATAATAGACTATTGTAAGCATGGCAAAACGCATGCAAACGTTGCACCTGCAAGAAAGCACGGCTGCCGACACTCACGCAATGAGCGTGAGACACACGCATCTCGCATCTAGGCTGGCCATTGTGCACACTCCTCAACGGTAGGTGGCGCACCTAATGATGCAGCAGTCCTCAGCAACTGAAGAAGCAATCCCCCGGCCCCCGGCCCGCAAATCCCAAACCCCACCCACCCCCATTCCTCGGCCAACCCACTCAACGCTCAGCCACACGAAGGTTTTTGGAAAAGTTGGCAGCCCCGAGAAAGTGTCTCGCATTTGAGGTTGCGAAAGTTGGCAACCCTAAGAGTGAGGTATCTCCACACATATGATGTGTGTCTGTCTTCTCTGTTGCCATGTCTCTCGTCTTGTTGTGGTTTTGTGTTTAGATTCCCCTTGCACCAATGTCACCACCCTTTTTATGAAGCTACAGCGAATGCATTTTGCCATAAGCGAGCGCACAGAGAGAGGAAAAAAACACATGACTAGTCGACTTGTGCCTTTGAAGTCAACTACTGGACTAGTCGACTTTTGTGTTAATGCCCATACATACATACATACATATGTGTGTATTACACAACATCCATATTATACAACCTAAATATAACCAGGTGTGCCCAAACTTCTGCAAGCTGCTGCTTCTAAATCACACACTTGACTTAAACCGTCCTGACTAGTTAAGCAATCTTAAATATACTTGTTTATGTGCTTTTAGACAAAACACAAAGAAAAGTATGTTGCTTAAAAACAGCAGCAACAGTTTGGAGGCCAGAATTTTGCCCTTAATTTTGCTGTTTAGTGCGGTTTGAGGCAAGTGTGTGAGAACTGAGGCATGCAGTTTATGATGCCAGTCGGTGTGCATAAGCTTCCATTGCTAGTTTGGTACAAGCTTCGCAGCCCCAGCACACAACTGAAGAAAAACATGTCATGACTGATCGAATACAATTTGACTTTCACAAAAGTATCACTTGAAAAAACTCCCGAATGCCACGATGCAGCGCGGGTTTGTTGTGGATTGGCAGGTCCTGATCCGAGAGCTCAGTTTAATGTCGCATTCCTCTGGCGCCGAGCTGTGCTGTTGGCGGGCCAGCAGGGTTGAGCCCGCGCTGCATACGATTTAACATCTGCTTGAAGAGACACACATGGTCGCTGGAGTTTGTGGTGACGAGGCGATCGACAGGGAAAAGGCTGCACAGGGATCGCTCTCTTTGAGGCCTGCCTGCACCCAGACTTCTACCCTCAAATTTTTATTTATTATTTATTATATACACTATATGGATCCTGGAGGTAATTACTTGAGTCCTCAGCATTTAACCCATTCCCCTGAGTGAGGCCCACAATGCCGCCCGTGGAGCAGTGGGTGGGGACAGTACCTTGCTTGAGGGTACTGGCAGTCCTGGGATTCAAACCCATAACCATCTGATCACAGGGGCAACTGCCTAACCACCATTAACTGCCCCAAAATAGTATTTGAACCCACAACCTTTCCTCTCACAGTGCAGAGCACTAACCAGTAGACCAAACTGCAGAATATACAGGTCCACTCATGACGTTCATATGGCTCTTTATTAATTACAGTTAAAAAGGATGTTTTTGTTGCTTCACTATCAATATAGGTTAATGATGGCTGTTCTGATTGGCTGGCCTCTATTGTGCCTCATTCAAAAAGCAGAAACACTTCTTGTAACAGATGAAGTAGATAGAGTAATAGATGAATATATGTTGGCTTTTTTTATACAAACACAATGTAAAACTGGTTGTTTTGCAGTTTCAAACATACTACATAAAACACTACAAAATGCCTTTAATACAGTACTCTACTTCCAGTTTCATTTCCACTGCTAGCTGTAAGCAGATAAAACACTATGGAAGCACACAACGTGGAACACAGTACTAGAATATCCAGTCCACTATTACAACCCTACAAACACAGACTGTCCATAATGCAGAGTAATGTTACACATGCTGAAACCCAACAACAATGATAAGTGAACCTGTATGAACCTGAACATTAACGGTTCTTCAAGCATGAATCCACTGCCCTATAATAGTTTTCAACATATTGCTCCTGGTTTTCTGAAGAAAGGAATTGTGATTAATGTTCTTTCTTCTCTCCGCATGATCTGCCCTTAAAAGGCAAGGGGACATCCTGTTTTCTCAAGAAGTGGGAAGAAGAAGTTAGGAGATAATTGGTCTCCTTGTCACTGAAGGAGTCAGGTTTAAAGGATAGAGTACCCACTGAGGAATCAAATCTGTTTCACTTTACTGCCATTACCAATAAAATCCAGCACTTTCAAAAGCCTCTATAAAAGAAGGCTTGTGTAGGAAGCACCAACACATTTGAGTAACTGTGTTGTTAAAAATTTCACTTTGCTTATAATGACATCCACTTTGTGAAGCTGCTATTGAGATGTTTTATTATAAACCCTACTGTATGCAATCCATTTTAGTCACACATACACACACACACACATACACATAGACTGTACATAGTCTATACAGAAGACTTAAAAGGCAATCCCAGTAATTTTCCAAAATTTCCATCCAATTAAAAAAATTGATGTGAAATGCTATGAAAACTCAGAATCATGTTTGTTCACAGTGGTGGTGATAGGAACCAGACATCTGAAGTGTTTAAAACCTCTTAAAGCTACATTATAGAATTAATGCTATTACTGAAATGTTTATAAGTGGGCTGTAGGATGACTGAGACTAATTTATCACAACCTTCCAGAACAATTATGCAACTGAGATTCAATTTTTATGTTCTAAATCAGTGCTGCACAGCTCCAGTACGGGCGGCTGATACCCAGCACAGTTAGTTAGTTCTACTTTTCAAACACACTCACTAAAAATGGCAATGAACAGATCAGTTGAATCAAGTGTGTTTGAGCAGGGAAAATACTACAGAAACGTGCCAGACACCCAGAGCAACGCGCCCAGTTCTATTAACAAGGCTTAGTTTAAGCATTACTGGGTTAAATTCCTCCATTAAGCCCAAAAACCAATGGAATTAAAACAGGTTCTTATTAGCACTATTGTAAAAAAATAAATGAAAGTTTCTCAGAAATGAACAATTTCACATAAAAAACTTGACTTGGTTTGCATGACAATGATTGAATTGTGCAGATTTTTGAAAATTGGATGGAATCCCCCTCTAAGATCAGTAAAGGACAATAGCAGTGAAACACAGAGTGTAAAGTGTTCATTCATTCTGATGCAGCTGAACTGTCCCTAATTGCTGTGAATACGTGTTTCAGTTCACGCTAACTCGGCTTAATTAGAGTTAATTAACTTCAAAGTGCTCCCTAATGGTGTGATCCACATCAGCACTCAGGCTGCCGAGTGAGTAACGAGAGAGACTTTACAACCGGCCTTTTATGTGTTTGGCTGCCACTTACGACTCCATTCAACAGCGCATTCAACTCACTATCAAACAGAAAGACAAAGCATTCTCTCAACTTTGCTTTAATGTAAAAAAAAGAGCACAACAGACTCCAATCAAACCTTCTCTTTTTATCTCTCTCTCTCATGCTTTTTTTGATTATTCCAACAAAGACCATTTGTTTGTTTGAGCTACTGGAACCAAAGCTGTAAATTGTTTTATAAACCCCCGGAGATGGATTATTACTTTCATTAGGGACACTCCCAGGCCTTCTTCAGGAAACCCCCGAGGTTCAATAAAAACATTCTTCCAAGGCTGTGTTTCCACAAGCAGCAGGACCCCAGTGGGCCGTTTCTCCAGCCCTTCTTGTCGACACTTTTTATCAAATTTTGATATGCCATGAAATCTTATCATCTTAAAAATATCAAGACCGAGAACGTTAGCCGTGCATGAGGAGCCAAGACGTCCGCTCTGTCGGAAGGAGGTGACTGTGCGTCTAAGTTCTGCATGTGAAGGCTGAGGCCTGGGAGAGAAGAAGTGAGACAATGTTTCCCACAGAGTGGCAGGAAAATATGGTTCTCCAAGGCAACAGCAGCACTGCTATCATAACAGCGAGTGGAGGAGCCTGGGCCTGAACGCTGAAGTTCATGAAGAGGCCTGTTTACTCAGCCACGGGTGACTGACCACCACGATCACATCACTGTGCTATAGTACAATGTGCTTTAGTACATTTCTTTTTAAACATTTCAACTTCAACACATTTCTTACCTGCTAGTTATGTTGCCCTGAAAGCTTTATGCCACCAAGCTGGGAGAAAGAAACTAACATGTCAAGAATCATGTTGATTGATAGCAATAGAGCTGCACAATGTGGACAAATCATCAGTGGCACGCCTGCGCCACCTCTACCCCGCGTCCAGCGTTTTGAACCTAGCAACACACCTGAGCAGAATGAGCCTCCGTGCTCAGCGGCTGATTGGGTTGCTAAGCACCCGCTCATTCAGTTCAGCTGTCTCTCCTTTTGTGTAGTTTAGTTGGAGTTAATTCTCTGTTTATTTAGATTGTGTTTGTGTTTTCACTGGTCTGTGTGTTTCCCCCTTTAATATTTAAGGCCAGCCGCTTCAGCAGTCTGGCGTGGGATCTCCATCATACACCAGAGATGGGGACTCGAGTCGCACTTAAGTCGCACAAACAGAGACTTGTGACTTGACTTTAGACTTGCCCTCAATAACTTGAGACTTGACTCGGACTTAGGTCTTGTAACTTGTTAGTCATAACTCGTTAAAAATTTCATGGAATTATTTATTTATATCTCACACTCTTTCCAACGACCCCTCGTTCGCCATAACTGTAAAGTTTCACATTTAGAGTGCGAGGTATATTGTTCATATTTAACATTTACATGTAAGATCATTAAGGCAAATCCTCCATGTTCCTCCAGCCCCCTGCCAAGTAATCGCGGGGCGTGGCCAATTAGCAGATCTTCTAAACATTTAGAGCTCAACATTTCCAGCTCAAAAATCCCACATTTCCAGTCAAAGACTTGAGATTTGACTTGGACTCAGTAAAAATGACTTGTGAACATCTCTGTCATACACACCTTCATCCTCCATCTGTGCTGTTGTTCTGCTTATCTGGGAAGCTCTCTGGGATCTGGCTCTCTGTCTCATACTGACCTTTGTCTGTTGTAGGTCTTTGTCAGTGGACTTTGTCAGTGATTGTGCTCGGTCTTCCCTTGTTCTTCTAGCGCTGACTGGCGAGGCAGATGGACCTCGGGCTGGTCTCATCGCGGCTGTCATACGGTGCAAAGCCATTGCCTTCATGCTCTCTTCTTCAAGACTCCTAAGGAGTAAAACGCATCGGGTTCGCCTCACAACGGAGCGATGGATTCGCATCCAAGGCTGAGCGTTACCCTCTTTCCAAATCCGGAGCTGTCGTGAGGTTCTCAAAGCTTAAGTTAAAGGACTGTCTTCTGTTCATATTCACTCTGTTTGTGCTGTCAAGAACAGTTTACCCTCAGTTAAAGGACTGTCCTCTGATGAGTTATCTACAAGCTTGTGTTTTCAATACTCCTGCTCATACTCCTGCTTCTGTCTCCTCAATCCTCAGAGCCCCGATATGACAATCAGTTTTGCGATTATATTGCAATACATTGTGATTGTGACAATACAATTTACTAAATTTTTCAAACATTCCACCAAGTACACAAATGTAATAAATTAACACAGGCCATACAAATTACAACCACTTCCATTTAATAAGTACAAGATAATACACAATACATGATTCTTTTACTGAATACTTGATTAGGTAAATCTGTATGTTCCAATAGCCACACCTACTCCCAACACAAAACACCCGCTGGCAGCTTACACAGCCCCCATACAAAACATCTCTTCAAAAGGCCCACACTCAGAGGGTCTTCTGTACTAATCCTCAGTATTTTCCCATTCTTTTCTTTCCCCCTCAACGAAAACCTCAAGGGGTGTTCTCATAACAGCCTCTTATCCACTGTGTTCTCCTCTGCTGTGTTTGACAGAATGCATATGGCAGCCTCTAACAGCGTCAGATCATAATAACAAAGATGAAACCAAAATAACCGCAGCTGCCAGCACATGTTCCCTCTGCCCCCGCTTTAGTGCTATCAGAGCCCTACTTTCGGGTTCTATCACACACACCAACTGTCCCACCAGAAGAGGGGGAAATGGATAGCTGGGTGGCCTCCTGCTCTTTTAAAGAGTTTAATGACTCTAATGCATCTCCATCAAGCACTTTCACATCTGTTCAGGACCCAGAGGTCACTGTAGGGGACACTGTGGACACTGTGGACACTGTGGGGGCACATTGAGTGCATGCTGTGAGGGTCAGTTTCGTTTGATGAAGAACATCCATGCCCTGAATCTGGTCTGGTAACACAAACACCCCCCTCTAAATTTAAACAGCTAACAGTTCTCCACTCTCACTAGCAGAAAATGCCACCTCTATTAGCGAAGGCAGAATAGATGCAAAACATATGAGTTATATTTACAATTTACCTTTTGTATGAACAGGTTAGTGTTTTCACGTACAAAAAACAATGTTTCTTTTTTAAAAATTTTGTTACTTACCTACTTCCCTGTCCATACATGGAAAATAATTATGGCAAATAATTAAAATAAATGGCAAAAATTGCCTGTTTCAAATTACATTGTGTCACAAAAGTCACCACATTTCAGCCCACACCAGTTTAGTCAAGCCCACTCACACTGGAGTTATAAAAAACGTTTTAGCTGCTTTTTGTAGGAGGTACAAAATGGAGAGCCTGAGAAATATATGTATTTTCATCAGGCACAGCAGCAAAAACAGACAGTTTCATTACCACCACGGACGCAAAATAAAATACAAGAAAAAGTATGATAATGGGCTTTAAAATTCAGTAGTGTTACCTTGATGTCGTGTTCTGTACTCTTTATAT
>JBBPCY010103397.1:0-20092 GCA_037974405.1 Brachyalestes nurse | reverse complement strand
CGAATCAATTCAGCAAACAAAGAGTCCGTCCGTGCTTGTATGTTTGTAAACTTGTGGGAGGGCTCTTTGAAACCCTACGACCCTCAGCTATTGGTTAAAGAAAAGACACTAACGTGAAACTCCTCCTATTACGGCGAAAAACGTATGTATAACGTGTATATATATATATATATATATATATAGTATGTATGTGTATACATGTATATGCATTACAACAGGCAGCAACTGCTGTCGAAAATAATGCAAATAATCACAACTAAACTCAACAGACTCACATTTTTTATTACTGACAGGTCTACTGTCACAGTGTAGCCGTGTAGCCCAACATGGTGTGTAGTTTGTCCAAAAACAGTGTGTCTGGGGGATGAGAGTCTGATTAATTGAGGCATGAACCAAGAGTGGAGAACAAAATCCAGACCCCATGAAAAGTTGCCGGTATGTTTAGATACTGCAAGGCATGTCAAGAGGTAGAATTTTAACCTAATATGATATTTTGTTCATACATACAGCTCTAACACTCACTCACTCTCTTTCTCTCTCTGTAGGCAGTATAATCCGCTGTATGCGGCGGTTGGAGGAGCTCCTGAGGCAGATGTGTCAGGCGGCCAAGGCCATTGGCAACACGGAGTTGGAGAATAAGTTTGCTCTCGGTATGTCTGTTTCTGCTTCTCCCTATTACCTGCTCTCATACAGTCCTGTGCAAGTCTTGAGCCCCTCATTTCTTTATATTTTGCTTTGAATCACTTTGTTGGTGCAAAAATACTATTTTCAGCTGGTCAAGCAGTCTTATATTTTGCCTATTGTTCCTCAAGACCATATTAAAAATACAAGAAAGTCTGGATCTTTGGAAGCAAAATATGAACAAATTAGGGGTGGCTCAAGACTTTTGCACATGACCATAATCATCATGAAAGATCCTCAGATAGCAGCAGCTCATGATTCAGCTGCCTTGTTTATAAATGTTTTAAGGCAGGGCAGGCAGGTACAAGCATTGTGATCTTTCAGCCGAAATGTTTGAAATTTTAAGTTTAATCAAGATTAGAGCTGCACAATATGGACAAAATATCAGTTTTGTGATTTTACTGCTACGTATCGCAGTTGTGATGCTTTTCAATGTATTAAAGGGCGCAAATCACTTTTCTGAAAGACTTGGTCTGGAAATATTCACTGCCCTGGCCACACAGTCCACTAAGCTGCAAGAAAATCACTTTCTGGGGTCACCAAAACCCACATATTTCCATGTCCCCTTATTCACCCTACAGCAGTTTAGACTGACATTTGTTGGTACACAAACCCATCAAATGTCTGGGAAAAAATGAAATGGAAGGAAAATGTTGAATATGGGCTTCTTAAAAACACCTCTGCTAATCAGAGCCTTTACCAGTTAAAGATTAAAATAATTAGACTTGTGTTGGATTACACAGACCTCGATTCAACAGAACCTGGAGGTGTGATTGAAACAATGATTGGTTAAAGGTTCATTTGCACACTGCCAGTTACTATTACTAGCATATTCAGCATATTGTGCAGCCCTAGTCATGTTTTGAGCTCTGAAGGTCCCATAAACCCGATTTGCTCCTTTTTCTTTCCAGGTATAACCAAGATTAAGAGAGACATTGTGTTCGCTGCCAGTCTTTACCTGTGAAGAACCCTGGTCTACCCATCTGTTCGTGTTTGTGGATTTGCACGATGACTCAAGGCAAAAGTGATGACTCTTTTATTTGTGTTCAAGCATAATGGGTTGGGTTTTTTTGTACATACTTTTAACATAATTTTTAATAAAAAAAAAACAATCTGTATATAGTGATTATTCTTATCATACAAATTAAAAAAAAGTAGAGGTTAGCATCGGGGTCATACACAGGAAGCAGTGGTAGCAGCATTAGCGGCCCAGGCAAGGCATCGTGGAACATGTTCTGTAAGGAGCTGAGTCATATATATAAATATACACACACACACACGTACACACAGCTCTGCAGCAAGCAGGGGGTTTACATTCACAGGTTTCTGCCCCAGTGGTCCGCCCTTTAGGAGGTGCATGCTGATGAAGAAAGGTTCAGAAAGCTTCAATTGGGGCTGTCATAGTGGTTTCCATTAGTGGGTGTCTCCTGTAAGGTGGTATGAGGGATTTCAGCCTCCTTCTGCGGTTCCACGGGCCTCTTGAAGAAATCGGACACGAAGAAAACCTGTGGGTGAGGACAACAGAGGCTTCAGATCACCTGCTAAGAGGGACAGGTATAATTAACTAGATTTCTACAAGAAAATTTCTACACCAGGGCTGGGAGAGACACTGGTTTTATGGGCAAAAAAATAACTTTCTGCACTTTCTTTCTATAGAAGACTAAGATCCAGTTGGTTGTGGGTTTGATACCCTGGACTGCTATTGGCACCACTGAGGCACCCTTAAGCAAGGTTCCGTCCCCCACACTGCTACCCAGTCGCTATGGTCCTGGCACGGTACGCTGTGGTGTGTTCACATATGACAAAATCACTTTACACTAAGATCCCTAACTCAAATCCTGGAGGGTCAGTGTTCAGTACACTGTAATTTACCTGCTCTAACACCTGGTTCAGCTCACCTGTTAATGGCCAGGATTAGAAGGAGGCAATCACCAGACCAGACCTCCAGGTACCACTGATCTAAGGCCATGGCTGGGAACAGTATGCTTCGAAACTACACAAAAGCTTCAAACTAAAATTCCATTTTCTATGATCTAGGCTCTTTAAAATCCCACCATACATTCTGTAGTGCTGCTAACAATAGTAATTGTTAGCAGAAAAAAAATTGCAGAAACATGCCATATTTAAGTATGTTCTGTAGGGGGAATGTCATAATTTTCATTAAGAAAAACAATCAGTCATTGAGTGAATGAATGGTTTCTAAAGAATCTGATTCGGACCAGAGATTCCACTCACCACCAGTGTGGCCATGGCGGCGCCCTGTATAAGTCCTGTCAGGACGTCGCTCCAGTGGTGTTTGTAGTCAGAGACGCGGGACAGACCGGTGTAGACAGACGCGGCGATCAGGAAGAACTGGATTGTGGGTCGCAGGAGTCTGGCCCATTCAGCCTGCATTCGAGCCTGGAGATAAAGCTGCCAAAAAAAAACAAAACACTGGATAAGAGCCTGAGGATCTGCGTTCTGATTGGTGTGGAGTCTGCAGTGTCAGCCGATCACAGTAAACACAGCTATCCCTTAGACTTACAAAAACAGTAAGGAGTCAAACTTTTTTTGAGAACCGAACTCAGTTTTACACGGAAATCCGCACAATAATGCGAAAACTGCTGCTATCCTCCACACTTTTTTGCTTTTTTTTTGGATGTTTTCACACAAACGGACCCGTTCACCTCACCACGGTGTCCCAATGCTTTTGTCCCGCGACCTTCCGAGTTGCATATCTTGGCCGGGAAAGCACTCGGACACTTCAAACTTCAGTAGATCTCCAGGAGACCTGGATTTCTAGCCCGAGTAGATCAGGTTTTATTCTCCGAAAACCGGGTGTCCCAATACTTTTGTCACGCTACCTTCCAAGCTGCATATCTCTGCGGGGGATTTAAATTAAAAGACAGGTTTACCTTGAAAAGAGGCGAATACGGGTTTACCTTTACATTTACTTAAGGGTAATGCATTTCATGAGTTTAAAATGAAATTAAAGTGTTCTGGGAGCATGTTTGGGGATTTAGGGTTTACAATTTAGGGTTTACAATATAATATATTCAGGGTTTACAATATAAAAACTTTTTTGTTTTTCCATTATACGCGGATGCTCTTAGAACATAACCCCTGCGAAAAGCGAGGGAGTACTGTACACTAATAATCCTACACAAAACTCAGCAAGCTATTAAGTGCAGTGCAAAATCATTTTAGACTGTACTACAAGGCTGTGCAAAAATCCTGAGCCACATTTCATCATATTCTGCTTCCAAAGATCCAGTCTTTTATTTTTAAGATAGGAACAGTTCTTCAGGCTTCCTGAAGGACTTTCAAAGAGGAATGTTCTGTGTTAAGACAGTGACCTACACATAAATAATTCAAGCAAAACGAAGACCATCTGAACCAGTGAAGAAACAGGAGCAGATGATTCCAGATCAGGTGGTGATCAGTATATTGGTGGTGCTGAATGCTGAGTGGTTGGAAGTCCTTTATCTAGGCTCCTTGTATCTTCAGACACATTTGAAGTTCCCATTTCTTTCATGTAATCTACTCAATATGCCAAAGATAAGACAGTTTGACAAAACTATTTTTGCACCATAAAGGTGAATCAAAAAATATAAAGAAATTAGGAATGGCTCTACTTTTTTTTTTTTACACAGAAAAGCATGTATTAAGAAAATCTCCAAATGAATGAATAAACAAATCCGTAACACTCTAGCTATGATGAAAGCTATATGTGCGCTTAGGGCTGTCAGGATTACTCACAATCACTACGTTTAAGTTTACGGCATTTAGCAGATGCTCTTCTCCAGAGCGACATGCATCAGTACTTACTAACTACTAAAATTCTTTTTTTAACGTTCATTTTCAATTGCTAATTCATTTAAATGTTTTTTTAATTACTAATTTTAATTTAAATATATATTTTAATTACTAAACTTTCAAATAACAATAGACAATGATTGTGCAGGTTCTGCTCTGCATTTCAGACTTTTCTTCTTTCGATGTCAGAATAACGAAAATGTCAAAGGCTGGGTTTTTTTTTTTTTTTTTTTACACAACCGCCAATTTCCATCACGTTCAGTTCTTCAGTTCAGTTCATCATCTCTTCTCACGAACACTAAAGTGGTCTGGAGCAAACATTCACACACATTAAGGCTGGGCTTTATTGTGAGATCCGGGTCTAAGGTTCACAAGTGGTTCTTTAAGACAGTTGGCCTCAGGTGGGTTGTCGTCACGGTGACAATCATATTCAGTAAGTGTAAGTTTGGACTTTGCCTAGATGGCCTTGATTCACGTCTTCTGCTGATAAAACTGGTCGTCACTGCCGACGTTTTACTGCAGAGGCTTCAGAAGACCTGATGAAGTTTGAGGACCATTACCTTAGAATGTAATTTTAATGTAAGAAGTCATTTTCGGCCTTTTCTGTTGGTCTGTTCATGTAGTTGGACCAGATCTGATACCTTTAAATGGTTAAAGTATGATTAAAAAGTGAAGCTTTTGTTTGATATTCTGCTAGAAGTCTCTTTTTTTTTTAACCCTGTCCAAGGCTTCTGGATGTTTCAACAAATTTAAGACCTTTTAAAGTTCATGATGAGTGAAATTTAAGACTAGTTTCGTGTCCACACTGGTAAAAACACAAAGCATATAAAAAGAAATATTGCTTACAGAATCAATTAATTTATTTACACTTACCAAGTGGTGTATTTACTGTTTTTCACAAGTTTAAATAAAACATCAAATCTTAATGTTTTAAAGACCTTTTAAGGCCTTAAATTCAGTTTTTAAAATTTTTGACTTTAAGACTCCCTTTTTAAGGAAACCATGTTTTCTCTCAATAAAATGGTCAAAGTTAACACCCAGTTTATCATTTTAAACCTGTTAAACTGATCATTTATTACAGATTTTATGATCTTTATGTTCCCGAACTGCAGAGTCTGTGACTTATTATATAAAAAGGACCACTACATTTATTCCTTTGCTGTTTTTCCCATCACTCTAACTTAAATGTCTTTAAAGTACTCAGTGGCCACAGAAACTGTGGAGCGTTTTATGTGTATTATTAAAGTGCTGAGGTGGGCTTTTATAAATCGGTACTCACAGCCAAGAACAGCATGCAGTACATGGAGAAAGACGAGTGACCGGAGTAGAAGGACAACCTGCAACAGAGAGGAAGAGAGATGAATAAACAAACAAAAAAGAGATAGAGGGAGGAAGAAAGAGTGGGAGAGTGGGGAGAGAAAGATACATAGATAGAAAAACAGAAGAGAGGAAAGCAATGGTCACTACAGTGTTACTAGTGGCTTATATTACAACCAGAAACACATTCTTCATTCATATATATATATATATATATATATATGAGAAATCAGTCTTTGTTAAACTGAATACACACATAGCAAATGCAACACACAGCCTCAAAGCATATTACAAATCATATACAGGTGAGATATGCCTCTTACAAGTGCAAAAAGGAACCTGTGTGTTAAAGTGTAAATAAATATTTCATATGGCACATTTTAGTGTACAATTTCTTTAACATACTAGAAATAAAATGTTCTGTAAAATCTGTTTTATTTCTTTTTAACATTTTAAATTCATGACAAAAACAATGATCGTGTATTGAACTGTGTGTAAGTGTGTTTCTGTAGAGCTGGATTTGTGTTGGAGACGTCTGGTTCCATTCACCTCCACTGTAAAGAACCCACTATCATGACTATCATTTAGTTTTGTAAGAATTTTGAAAAATCAGTGGACTTTCCCTGTGAGTTAAAATGTTATTGGGTATATTTTGGTAGGCGCCCTCTTTTGTGTGTAAATGCCCCTAAATGTCAGTCAGTGAGGGCAGAAACTGCCCTTTAATAACAGTATTCTTTCCTGCCCAGTGTGTGTGTGTGTGTTATGAGCCTTTGTTACACACGAGTCACTGGAGACATGCAAGTCTGAAAAACATGTGGACGCCCTTTTCCGGGTCAGAAAGGCTGGGCGTGTGTGTGTGTGTAGGGTGGGCTGTCTATCCGGAGGGCTTTAAGTATCTTCCTGTTTACATTAGCCAGGGGCTCGCTGTGGAGCACGAGATAAAACACCCCGAGACAGGAGGGCAGGACGACTGAGACTGAAACACACTAACCACTCACACACTGAATACACAGACTCACTACCAACACAACGAAAGGCTTCCCTTACTGTACACTAACACTGCAGGTTCAGTACTCCACTACAGCTGTATAAACTGTGAGATATTCATAGTGGATACTGAATCTCTTATATTAGACACATGCTGATATATTTACAGTAGACACTGAATCATTTGTAGTATATATGAAATCCATTGTAGCCAATGCTGAATCATTCATCGTACCTAGTCATTCACAGCGGATACTAAATCACTTAGAGAAGATACTGAATCATTTGTAGCAGGTACTGAATCATCCATAGTACTGAGCCTCTAATAGTGAATCAGTCATATGAGATACTGAATCATTTGTAACATATACTAAATCCTTTGTGGTGGATCATTTATAGAAGAAAAGAATTCACAGTAGATTCCACATCATTCATAGTATATCCTGAATCCTTTGTAACAGATACTGAATTTACATGGATCAAGCCTGTTCAAGGCCGTATTTAAACAATAATTCAACTATCTATAAGTGAATATATTTCCAAGCATGTTCTGTGTAGGTTCAGTCTGTCTCAGGATCTCTAAAAATCCAAACTGAATAAAGCCGTTGATGTTTTTTGTCTCGATCGAGATAAAAGCAGTGTCCGTCTGGAGCCGCGCCAGGTTAAAGCGGAGATGAAGACAGATGAGCAGGCGAGTTCCTCCCCACTGATCGAATTACAGCAGCGCTCGCAAGGCTCCAGACCAGGAGAACTGAGGGGCATTAAACTCAGAGACGGAGCAGATGGCCTACAGATCCAGCACTTCCTTTATCACTGAACCTTTGAAGAGTTTTGCCCTGATAATAGATACTGAATCATTTGTAGTATACAATAAATCCTTTGAAGTAGATACTGAATAATTCACAATAGATTCTAAATCACCCACAGTAATGAATAATTCAAATCCTAGTTACTAAATCATTTTTAGAAAACGGTTGCAGACGATCAAACCTGCAAATAAAACCATTCTGTTCAGTTACTGGCTGCAATATGCAAATGAGCCTCTAACCAATCACAGTGTTTCTAACAGGACATTAGGACTAGTGATTATTCTGGGCTGCCCCCTCCCCTGGCGCTTTATTTACTCTATTAATGGCTCCGTCTCCAAGCAAAACGTTGGACACGGGCCAGAAAGGTGCTTCTCTGCTAGTGAGGAACCACACCTTTGGCGAATGAGAGCTCTGGAAGGGCCTGCTGGCCTTCAGCACACTCCAAGAAACCAAACCGAAACCTTCAGACTTATAGTCACAGGGTTAATGTGTGTTTATGGACTGTCGAACGCTTCACCGCAGGATTAGAGGGCAGCGGAGTGTGAGCCGCAGAGCCACCGCAGCGGCTCCAGTTTTCCAAACCATAGTGGGTAAACTGGTGTGTGAATAGGCCACAAGCGAAGGCCTGCAATGAAGACTTTGCTGAAAGGACTTTCTTTATAGCATTAGTGAGGAAAATTCTTCCCTCAGTCCTCTAGGAACAGTGAAAAAGTAAAAAAAAAAAACCCAGATTGGTCTTCAAACACTTGGGAGAACTTATCATGTTAAATTAGACCACCTGTATTTCTGGAAAAATGAACAGCTGCAAGGATCATGAAGACAGATTTAGCCCAATTATCAAGATTAAGAGAGTTTTCTGATTTTGATATATATTTATATATTTTTGAGCCTGGTCTAGATGTACCGATGATCCCCATAATATGCTAAAAAAGACATATAATGTAACCTTATTTAATTAATCATCTATTGTCACGTGATCGACTCCCATAAACAATAACAAGCAGTGTACAGCAACTGAATTAACTACACAGCAGCAATTAACTGATAAGATGCCCACTGTGTCACTGAATATCATCTTTTGTTGCAACTGTTTT
The DNA here is from genome assembly GCA_037974405.1 of Brachyalestes nurse. Lineage (NCBI taxonomy): Eukaryota > Metazoa > Chordata > Actinopteri > Characiformes > Alestidae > Brachyalestes > Brachyalestes nurse. Next base: position 11,409 of record JBBPCY010103397.1, on the reverse strand, counting down.
TTCCTTCACGTTTCATCCCGAACAGGTTATTCAGTGCTGAGCTGAATAAAGTACATTTTGATGACCTCGCTATTCTTATGAAGCCTGATCCACTGCTACTGGATCATGAAGGTCATTGAGAAGCCAGTAAATGGAGCCTCTGACCCTGAGGGCGACCATCTGTGTGATCAAACTGTATTTAAATAGTCTGAACAGATCCTTTGTGGTTTCTGGGTCGGAAAGTCTCCTGGAACAAACCACATAAAGAAGTTCCTCTGGAAGAAAGGAAGGAACATAAATGTCTTACATGCTCACGGTTTCCATGGACTCAGATGCCCTAGGCTGGAGGTCTGAAAAGGCCGAAATCTGGGACGTCCCTGTTAACCAGATAATGTGTTTGGTGTCTGAAGTTTGCTTTAAGGTAGCATAGGTAGCATAGGAGCTACAAGGCTAAAGGAGCTAACAAGTGAATGATGGTTATAAGGCCACCAGTTCACATGGTGAGGCATAAATCTGGTCCATTTTATTGGGATGCTTTGGTTTTATCTGGATCGCTGTTGGATACTACACTCTCTTGATAGCAGCTGGGTTGAAGTCAGTTACTGAAGCAAACTACTGACTCATTGTCCAACAAAATATAAAGAGGGCTAGGAATGGGACAGAAAGCGCTGGTTCTACTGACATATATTTTATGCACTATGCATCTCTAATTATACATACTTCACTGTATTGCAGTTTTGTCCAAAAATCACATTTTTTGTGTACATAAGTTATAGTAAACTACATTTAAAAACACAATTACCGTTTATTTACTGCATTTTAATTATTCAGGTTATTGGGGAGTCCTGTGCAACTTTGTCATTTAAAAAATGTCATTTAAAAGTCAAAATAACGAAATTTTATTTCTGATTATTAAAACAAGTGGAAAAAACATGCACTGTGAGTGAGTATGGATGTGGTTGGAAGGGGTGTGTGTGTGTAAGTGGTGGGGGGGTGGAAGGGGTGTGTGTGAATGTGGGGGTGGGTGGAAATTAGGTGTGTTTGAGTGTGGGGAGGCGGGTGGAAGAGGTGTGTGTGAGGGTGTTTTTTTCTTATTATAATACTAATGTAAGCTGAAGATTTCCAAAAGCTTTAATATGTATATTTTAAAGCATTTTAAAGTAATGCAGAAGTGGGATCAATACCCTCAGGGTTCTAAGAGCTAAGGGATACAGGTGACCCACCTGCCCTCGTTGACGGCGGTCTTGTCACCGGTGCAGGTGAAATTCTCGATGTAGGCCCCGGCCGAGCAGTTGATCGTCTTCCAGTCCGGTTTACAGACGTCCAGAAAGTGCGGCCGCAGCCGTCCGATGGAGTACTTGGCAATGTCGGTGAGGGACTGGCTCATGGCGGCACCGAACAGGAAGGTGCCGACCGCTTTGTAGACGCAGGCCACATAGCTGTTGTTGAAAGAGGACTTTGATTTGAGGCGGTTTACATAAACTGAAAGGCACTCGCCAACGATCATCTGTGAGAAAAGAACAGGGACAGTTAGCGGTCCGATCTGGAGGAACATCCACCAGGAGAACGTTCTGACCTGGCAGATCACCCTCCGCACCTTCACACTACAGCGAGGACGTCCACTCGAACACGACCCGGAAACGCAACAAGAGAGGTGGCCGTACAACCATGCAGCTGATATCTAAAACAAATAGTCCTGGTTCTGTAATCCGATTGGCTGGCGCAGTTTTAAGACCACAGTTCTACGCACACGTTTGAACCCAGTCGGATGACTTGCTTGTTTAGTGGTTTTCTAAGCGTAAATAAGTACATACCCGCTAAATCGCACAAAAACAAATATGAAATGTGAATTTTCTGTAACTTTTAGGGCTGAGTTTAAAATGAAAAGAAAACATTAAATTAAAATGTAATTTGAATTAAACAAGGAACAGAGGAGAAACACATGAAACTGTTACACAGTTACAACACATCAGAATGTTGCGTTCCAGATTTATGGTACGCTTTAATAGCAAGTAGTCTGACAGTGCAACCGTGTGACGCTACAGGCTGAAGGTTAATATGAGTTTTATATGATACGCTACCAAGCTGCTGGGAGCTAATGCAATCAGGGAGATTGAAATAAAACGCAATGATGACATTAACTCAATCCCACAACTAATACTACACCTGATCCACGGTCATAATGTAAATTACTGCTTTGTTGTGTGTTATGGTTATATTTATTTGTTCATTAATAGAGTCACTGAAGACGGATGGCAGAATGAATAGTGTCCACACAAGGGAGTGTCTTTTTTCTTCAACTAGCCATAAAGATTTTAGTGTTTGTTCGTTTCGTGTTGCTATTTTAGTGCGAGTAAAGGAATCCCCAGTGTGTCAACTGACTCATCACATTATGAATCAGCTCTGACTCTAGATGGATATGTGTGTGTGTGTGTGTGTGTCACACCAACAGTTGGACACTGCAGCTGTCCAGGACTGGAGGAGCCTGCCATTGGCAGCACTAGAGCCAGCCCTGCCTGGACTTTGGCAAAAACGAGTTTACAAAAGTAGGCAAGTAAAGTTATAAAGTCTGAAGTTATGAAGTATAAAGTTATATATACATGTTTGAAAGTTTGCAGTTATACAAATCCAAAGGCGCAAAGTTACCAAGTTTATAAATTATAACACATATACATATACGTATGTAAGTCTAAATTTATTAAAGCCTAGTTCTGTAAATATTAATATCCAGAATGAAGTTCTAATAAGATTAAATCAATAATGGTGTTCTTACAGACTTCATATTTAGAGTAAAGTTCTGATAAAGTGAATATCTGGAAAGAAATTCTAATCTATTACAGACTGAAGGTCTAAACAAGTGAATATCTAGAAAGATTAATGTCCAGAATTAACTTCTAATAAAATTCATAAACAAAATACATTTCTAATAAGATTAAAATCTAGAATGAAGTTCTAATAGAATGAATGTCTAGAATTTTTATAAAATTATTATTCAGAATGAATTTCTAATTAAATTAATATCTAGCAGCTCTCATCAAGTGAATTACTAGAATTGTGTTCTAATGAAGTGAATATCTAGCATTAATTTCTAATAAATTTAATATCCAAAATGAAGTTTTAATAAGGTGAATATCTAGAATGAATTTCTATTAAGGTGAATATCTTTGAATTGCAAAAATGGTATACTATAATTATATTGCATTTTACAGTATACTATATATTATTCAGGATGTAATCAATTCTTTAAATTATAAAATATAATCTGGTGTCAAGTTTCAAGCATTTTAGTCTTTACCGTATTACCCAGCAAAAACAGCAGTTATTTATTAATATAAAACAGTTCTTAATATGTTAGGTTGTTCCAAAGTTTATCAATAATTTTTCATTCATTTTCTGTAACCGCTTAATCTTTACTAGGGTTGTGGGTGCTTGGAGCCTATCCTGGGGCCAATGGGCGCGAGGCAGGGAATCGCCCTGGGCGGGGCAACCAGCCCACTGCAGTATCTGTAACCTATATGGTTTAATTAGAACAGGTTGGAAAAACTACGAACAACCCTCAGGTCTGATGGCGTGATGCTGTGTGCACACACACAAGTACACACTTCCTCTGTGTTGGGCTTGATGGTAAAAAGTGTGCATGCATGTGTCATGATCAAAGATAGCTAAGAACGTGAGCGCGTCTTCATGTCGACTGTTGAGTATTTGCGACTGTTTTGGTGACGGTCAGGTATGTGAATTTGCTGCGAGTCTTTGAACGTCTTTGAATTTGTAAGACCACCAAAGAACAGGAACCTTCTGAAGACTTTAGTGGAGCAAAGCAGAGAAAACAGAAGGCTGAACAAACTGTTAAATCACACAGAGCAGCCAGAGCGTTACAGCGTCCAGCTCCAGTCCTGGACACACACGGCTGCGCAGCTTCAGACCTTTGCACACCAAGCAGGAGAACTTTAAGGTGTTTAGTGAGATATTTTTGCCTAAGCCACAAAAAAATCCAACGTCAGACGCTAAATGTGCTAATGTAGCCGAGAATTTGATTCTGTGCCACAGTTAGCTTAGCAAACCTCAGACCTTTAAAAGCATCTTGGTTGATCGACTACATATAGGGTAAGGTCTTAAAAGTGTGTTTAAAGTGTAAATTTACATTTACATTGATGGCATTTGGCTGACACCCTTATCCAGAGCGACATAAAATGATTAGTTACAGGTACAGTCTCCCTTTGTGGTCATCGGGTTCACAGGCAAGTGTTTTACCCACTAAAATCTGCGGGACGTCCCAGGCCTGAAGCTGAACTCTGATGGAAGAAAAAGAGATGGAGGAACAGAATTAGAGAGAGAGAGGCTGAACTAGTGAACAAAACAGGGCACTTACAGTAACCAGTGTGAACGGAATCATTACTGCTCCCAATAACTCATAGGATATGGTGTCTTCTTTAAGAGGGTACTTGATCGAATCATCGTTACAGAAAAATCCTCGTTTGAACGGTTTGTGTTGCAGTGTGAGTATAGCGAACGGGAGTCCAGCTAGCAAAAAAAGCAATGAGAGAAAGAAAGAGAGAAAGAGAGAGAGAGAGAGAGAGACAATGACGGGGGGTTAAAAGACAAGCCTGCATCTCCAACAGACCACCCACCACCCCTCACCCCAACACCAGCGCTAACACACCCCAACACCAGCGCTAAAACACCCCAACACCAGCGCTAAAACATACAGAGGCAGGTGGTTTCACTGACCCAGTTTCCTGTTGGCCTACTGAGTATTTTGAGTACTGTGGGTGCCTCTGCTACTGATCTACTTCTCAGCTGCCATTTTTGCTGTTAAGATTTACTTAATTATTCGTTATTTTTTGACTTAATTCTATTCTATTCTACAACTAAATTCATTCTATTTAGAATTAACATTTCTAGTCACACTAAAGTCACAATAAAACAACTGTTGAATCTTTATTTTCTGGACCTGATTTTGGAGAGTGGGATCAAGAGTATCGATCAGTATCGGTACAGCAGTATCAGTCCAGTCCTAACTGCACCCATAACTATTAAACACACCTCAGTCCCGACGTTGGTCAGACTAAAACAGTATATATTTAATTTAGTGTTATCTAAAATTTTTTATTTCATTGTTTTATCCAACCACTGTACTTTGTAGTCAGATTTTAGTTTGTCTAATGTAATATTTAACTAGGACTGTCATTTGATTTAAATTTTTCTTTTCTATCTTGATTGTTTTCTTTTTAGCTGTTTTTATTCAATCTGTTGGTAATGTTTTAAGCTAATGAAATTAATTGCTCGGCTACATGTGTGTGTGTATATACTGTGCAAAAGTCTTAGGCACCTGTGCAAATTGTTTGAAAAAGTATAAAGATTTTTTCTTTCTATATATTTAACACCACTGCCCAGTAGTAAATGGCTATATATATATGTAGCTATAATAAACAGCTATAATAACATATACTATGTATTAGGGGTGTAACGGTACACAGATGTCACAGTTCGGTACGTACCTCGGTTTTGGGGTCACGGTTCGGTACAGGTAGTTAAGTAACAAAAAAGTAACAAAAAAATCTAAAGCATGAGACTTAGTTTGTTTTCGTTTATTTTAAATAAACAGTTCTTCAGGGGTGTGTGTGTAGTAGTGCGGGGAAGTTTCTTTTCATGGCTGCTCCGTTCGCTAGTGCTTTTCGCCACTTAAATGCTCTTTTAGAAGAAAGGAAATAAATGCTCCCGTTCTGAGGGAGGAAAGCACAGACCTAGCTCCCCATCTCATTTTTGGACCAGCCGAGCGATGGACGCCTGGTTAGCAGCCGCTAACACCGAGGCAAGCAGGCAACAAAACTCACGCTTGTAAATTTAGTTCCACTTTACTTTAATCGAGTCTTCTCCGTCGTACCGTGTATTCTCCGTACGACATCATGTAGCGAACCGCGACCCACGTACCGTGACACACGTACCGTGACGGTTTGGGCTAATACATGTACTGTTACAGCCCTTATAGATATATATATATATATATTTGCATTGATTGTTGTTTTAAGTTACTCTTCCCACCTCTGCATGCATGCACACACACACGCGCACACACAAGCTTTAGAGAAATGGTGTGACTAGAGAAGTGGTGTGGTGTTACATCCCAGTTTAACATGAAAAAATGAATGAGATGAAGCATCAGGGCTGAGCTGCACAGCAATGGCAGTTAAACCAGTCGGGTTAAAAACACTGAAGTTAAAACCAAGAAGTGGTCAAAAGTGCACTTTTTGTGTCTGCATCAGAGAACCATAGAACCACAGAATAAAACTGTATCTACTTTATGCAATAAAATATCTTTGGGGAAAATAAAATGTCAAAAAAAACGGGTGAAATTATGTCGGAAAACTCCAAAATCACCATTCAGTGTAACAGTTCACACTTTGTTTTTAACACCAATTATCATAAAAACTGGTTTTATATTTAAATAAACATAAAATGGCAAGTGTATATTCATTTTTGCGGGCTTGTTCAAAAGAGTGCTGTTTTATAATATTAAAGGACCATCTTTTTTTTTAAGTACTAATATTAACAGGGGACTTTGGTTAAAGTTCATTACAGGTCATGCAGTGTAATGAGATTAAAACGCCTTTTTGAAATCATATCAAAAAATGGTGTGACCATCTGTGACATCGTCAAAGAAAGGCAAGTTTATCATAAATGTTGAAGAGTTTCACCTTTTCAGCTAAAAACACCTTGATATTGATACATTTTTAGAGAAATAAGTACATGTTGTGACTAACTGTAATTTACTTCAATGGTCAGTGTCGTTAATCAGTACGTGATTAATATACGCTGAGAGTAGAAACTGCGTCCTTGCTGTAATGAAACACCACAGTGGAATTCAGTTCAGTTTAGTTCAATTTAGCACAGTTCAGCTCAATGAAATTCAGTTCCATTCAGTTGAGTTCAGATCGGACCAATTCAACACAATTCAGCTCAATTCAATTCAGTTAACTTCCATTCAGTTAAATTAAATTAAGTTCAATACAGTTCAGTTTCATTCAGTTCAGTCAAATTGCAATTTTCTTTAAATGACACTTTAATGGTTCTAGATATTAATAACGTATTTTGTGAATGATGACACTGAGTGAATTGAAAACAGAGAATGATATGAGCCAGAACTTCAAAGCTTCTGAGCAGCTTCAAATTTCAGGTTCCTGTCAATTCAGGCTTAGGTCGTTATCCAGACCCACAGAAGGAACATGTTCTGTTCTGTATCTGTCCGTCCTGGCAGAGTAGCTTCAGACACTGTGGGTCAGGACGTGTCCTGTCCAGCAGCCGCGGTCACTGCTGTGGTTTTTAAGAGCTTGATTACTGTTTATGTGACTTTAATTGCTTTGTTTTGACTCTGCTGAGGCACGAGAGACTAATTCAGCACAGACGACCTCACAGACACATGAAGCCCTCATAACACAGTTTAAAAATGATAGATCAGTGACCTGGGGGTGGGGGTGGGTGTCTGGCAGATGGCGGTCAACTACAAACACCAAAATAATGATCTATTCTTGATTGAAATTTAATATTTAGAATATCTGTATGAAATTCAGATTGCAGTTCTAATCATTTTATATGAAAATAAAGTTCTAATAAATTAGTATCAGAATGAAGCTCTAATTAATTAAAATAAATTGTTTTTATAAAGTTTGAATCAGTTAATATCCGAATGAAATCCTACAACATTAAAATCAGATATGGAGATGTGCTGTGAAGGTGATGTGTGTAACACTTTCTAGGGTTTTGATTATCAAACGCATTTACTTTTACAAAATATCAGGTCAAATTTTGAGCCACCCCTCATTTCTTTATTTTTCTATTAAAATTAAACAGCAGGTCAGTACAGTGATTTACTACAAGATGTGCAAACACACATGTAAATACAGCATAAACACAAAGAAGGTTTGTTTAATTGTAACCAGGTTTAAAGTCAGTATTTGCTCTGAGCTCTGAGTTATGACGAACGTTCACAGCCTGAACTCTCAGACAAGCTTTCCAGTCATTTCTTTAAGTGTCTTCAGGAAGAGTTCTCCAGGCTTCTTGAAGGACGTTCCAAAGCTCTTCTTTGGACGTTGGCTGGTTCTCTGTCCAGATGATCCACACTGCTTCAGTATTGTTTAGATCTGGGGCTTTGGAGAGGCTGATCCATGACTGATAGCATGCCTTTTTCTACCGAGGTATTGACAGTGTGTTTGGGATCACTGATGCTGAAATCTAAATCTGCTGTTGTCAATCACACGCTTTCTAGATGGTACTGCGGGGTGGCTCAAGACTTTTGCACATACACACACAAACATACATATATGTATATATAAAGGAACAAACGACCATATCTTAAGAGCCTTTCTAGTGGCAAAAACTATGTTTACATGAGTGGTGAGCTGGGACTATTAGAGGGAGGCCGACAAACATCAAGAAACAGGAAAACATTCTAAAAAATAATAATAAAAAAAAATGTATAAAAGAAATAAGAAAACGTTTTAACAACTGGACTGGAACCTGTTTACACTATGGCTCTGCAGTCACTGACGTATTTAGAACCTCGAGAAGCCTTCAGTCTAGGACGTATTAAAGAGAGCAAGTGTTCAGGGAAATCTACCAATAAATAAAAATCTAATTGGAAAATTTTCCATTAGCTGTTTCTAACAATTAAAGACTGATAGAACTGTAAGACAGGCAGGTGGAGAGATGGATTGCTGGATAGAGGGGTACACAGATAGGCAGACTGATGGGTAGACATATGAATGAATGGATGGATGGATGTACGAATGGATAGACAGGCAGATACATGACAGACGGCTGGATGGATGGATGGACAGACAGGCATGTGGACAGATGATGGACAGATGGAAGAATAGACAGGCCAACGGACTGGGTGGATAGACAGACAGACAGGAGGACAGAGGGATAGATAGACGCATGGATGGACCTATTTTAGCAGAACAAACTAAACTTATCCTGAACAAAAGGAGTTCCAGAGCAGAAACATTAACCAGTGAAGAACTAGACCCTGTGTGTGTGTGTGTGTGTGTGTGTGTGTGTTTGTGAGTTTACAGTGAGATGCAGCTCGAGTTACTGCACTGTCATGCTTGCACTGCTATACACACGCGCACTCACGAACACACACACACGTCCTTCAGAGCCTCACGGTGGTGTGTATTTTCCTGCGAGTGAGTCATACACACAGTCTGAGACTCAGACATACATTTCACACACACACACACACACACACACACACATAGGAGCAGTCATGTCAACATGAACACACTCACACACACAGACCCGACTCCTATAATCGATCATATCAGACAAACTGATTTTATATTATGTAATTTAAAATAATTTTGTAAAAAATAACTGTCCATTCTTAAACACCCCATTACTAAAACTTAAACACAAGCAATATACTATATTAATATAATTAATATAAATAATTTGGCATTTGATCTTCCCAGAATTCACAGCTATTTTTCTGTTGATCAAAATAAATATTAAATTCTCCTCAGAATTTTTTTGTTCACAATTTCTGTCCTGCTCTGCTCTGAATGCATTTAATGGTCCATTTATAATATTTACAATTTTATTAGTCAAAAATGTCCCAAATCATTCCTATAATGCATTTCCAGTCTCTCTTCATTCCTTACAATTAAACAGGACTGTGCCTTTAAGACTGATATGCAAATTGCCTCTGTTCTGATTGGCTGCTCTGCATTGTGCCTCATTCCAGTCTGAGAAACACCTTATGACTTCAGTGTAAGTGGGCGGGGCTAAACTGCTGTAGGCCAAGCAGGCGGATCTATGCAGCTTTGTGACATCACAGATGTGAACTTCAACATTAGCTGATTATATATATATATATATATATATATAGTCAGGCTCTAACACACACACACACACACACAGAACACTCTGTCCCCAAAGCTCTGAAAATTCTGCGGCTGGAATCTGTATTAGCAGTGGTGAATCAGGGCACGGAGGCGTTCCAGGAAACTATTCCAGCTATTCTTGGAGCTGCTTTTTTTTCTTTTTTGCAAACGCAGACAAAGCGTTCCATCTGTTCTCCAGAAGATATCATCTACCCACTTCTATCTCTGACCTCCAAGGTCCACATGTTCAGAAATAAATCCTTCGCTGCCTGTTTTTCACTCCAAACCTGAACCGGTCTACAAACTGACCCTCTGGAGGTCTGAAAGTGTCCACCTCTCTGGGGAAACCTCAGAGGATGAGGAAAACCAAACCTCCCTAACCAGCAGGTGGCTCCTAATGAGCTTTACACAACTGCAATCAGACACCAAATCATCAGAACCAGGACCAATAGAAATCAGCTGCATGTAACCACGGCTGATATCCTCAAAAACATAAAAATCAGAATAAAATTAAAAGCAGAATAAAATTTACCCCTGACCCCAAACGCAGGTGTGTGAAGTTCTGCCACAAGGCTAACGCAGTATAATTTTGGTATTTGGTATTTCAAATAGGCATTTTACAGTAACATTATGTAAACCAAGGACAGTTCCTGTTCGCGCCAAAAGGGGCGACAAAGCTCAAGCCCTCTTCAAACCAAATTCGAGTTTTAGACAAAACACCGAAAATTAAAAATAATTTTTGAAAAGACTAATATTGTCTCTTCTTTATAACAGAAATCACAGTAACTTTTGGTTTGTTGGTTCTTTGTTTGAGAATCTGTCTATGTTGAATGGAGCTGGTTCTGGTTTCAAATTTAGCCACAGCAGTTGGGCTGGGCTGGGCTGGCTTGGGTCAGGCCTCAAAGCTGCAGGTACAGGACCTCCTTATCGTGGAAAACCCTGATAATGTCTAAACATTAAGCTCACATTAAAAATAAACCCGTTTTCTCTGTTTAGCCCATTACAGCGACTCACAGGGCAAAGACCCTACAACAAGCCACCGATCATAGAAAGGTGTGCAAAACATTCACACTTAAAATACACTCATCAATTTTTATGTCTATTACAGATAATTAATTGATAACACATGGTCCAAGCCCTGCTCTTATCTATAAACATGAATCAAAGTACAGACAGAATTCCTTCCAGCTACTGTGTTTATCTGTGAGATGTTTAATGGTCTTAGGCTAAATTAGCCTCATAGCTCCGGTGCTAAAAACAACTTCAGGCACTGATCAACCTTATATGGGTTAACGAGGAACCCACATGAGGTTGATGTGCCTAAGCTCAGTTTGAGACATTTCTGTGTTTCCATATGGAAGTGAAGCGAGTGGACGTCCTCTCCTCTACATTTATATCCTAATTTGCAAGTCAAAGCGCATGAAAACGACACGTTTAGGACGTCCAGTGAGAGAGAGAAAGAGAGACAGAGCGTGAGAGAGAAAGAGAGACAGAGAGGGAGAGAGAGAGACGGAGAGAGACGGAGAGAGAGAGAGTGAGAGAGAGAAAC
>JBBPCY010103364.1:0-20095 GCA_037974405.1 Brachyalestes nurse | reverse complement strand
TCTGTTTTCAGTGACCACAGTACCCTGACCATCTGGGACTGAACTGACATATCCCATGCTGTGAGAGAAAGAGCGGGCTTCTTGGACTATTCCTGAGTTGTTTGTAGGCCTGAGTGAAGGTCCTCTGGCGCCACAAAGATATTCTGAGTTTTGTTATTTTTCAAGTAGAGCTAGCCCGGCTCTCTATTGTTTCTAAGAAAACAATAAAAGAAACCTCAGCTGAAACTTCATCGGTGTGCTCGTCCATTTCCCTGAAGGCACCATGACAATTTTATACAGGTCATATGCTTTGATTTGTAAGCTAGCTTTACAGAGAATCTTTCATTAAATAAAGTCTAAAAGGCTAACTAAGACTAGCCCCTTAACCTGGTACTTAATCTAGAAATCTAGAATTTTTTATTTGGTGATGGATATTTTGCTTCATATACCTGCACTTTGTGACTTTGCTTAATTCATTGCTTAATTCATAAAATCCTGTTGCTGTGGGTTTCCCATCTTTCAGTGATGCCCACAAAAGCTGTTTGAGCACTAACAGCTCCCCCTTGTGAAGAATCATTAGCCTTCAAACTGAATGATCTGTTTTTCATTGTACACCTAATTTAATTCAGGTTTGTCAAAGTAAAAGGGTTGAATACTTTTGCAAACAGCATATTCCATTGGTCATGTTCTTAAATATTATTTTGTGTTGCATGTGTTGCATGCATGTTACTATTATTTTATTAAGTATTATTGTTGTAAATAAAATGATAAAATATCGAAAAGGATGGCACAGTGGATAGCACTGACGCATCACAGCAAAAAGGGCATGGGTTTGATTCCTCATAAGGGCGGATGATGGTTTGCATGTTCTTCTTGGGTTTCTGTCAGGTGGACTGAAGATGCTAAATTGTTCATGTGTGTCTCTGCCCTCGGATGGGCAGGCATTTTGAGGCGAGACTGGCCCACCAGGGGGTCTCATCAGGGGGTGTGGCCCTTTAAAAATCAACGCCAGGCCAAGGCCTATTATTTTGCTCTGGCTTCAGGGTTTGAACAGTGAACATAATGTGACAGACTGCCAGCTAGCTGAGGTTGTGCTATCCAGCATTGTATGACTGTAAATTACTTGTTTGGTTAGTTTTGATTGGTCTCTTACCAGTTACAGTGCCTTGCAAAAGTATTAATCCTCTTGGCTTTTTACCTATTTTGTTACATTCCAACCTGTAATTTAAATGTTTTTTAATGTTATTTAATGTGGTGGATCTGCACAAAATAGCCTAAGTTGGTAAAGTGAAATGAGAAAGAGAAAAAAAGAATGAAAAAAAATACAAAACTGAAAATTGGCATGTGCATATGTTTTCACCCACTTTGCTATGAAGCCCCTAAAAGGTTATGGTGCAACCAATTACCTTCAAAAGTCACATAAGTAGTGAGTCCACCTGTGTGCAATCTAAGTGTCACATGATCTTTCAGTATAAACACGCCTTTTCTGAAAGACCCCAGAAGCTGCAACACCACTAAGCAAGAGGCATCACCCCATGAAGACCAAGGAGCTTTCCAAACAAGTCAGGGACAAAAACTGTTGAGAAGTACAAGTGAGGGTTTGGTTTTAAGAAAATCCAAATCTTTTATGATCCCCTGGGGCACCATCAAATCCATCATCTTCAAATGGAAAGAACATTGGAAAGAACCACAACAAACCTGCCAAGAGAGGGCCGCCCACCAAAACTCACAGACCGGGCAAGGAGGGCATTAATCAGAGAGGCAGCACAGAGACCAAAGGTAACCTTGAAGGAGTTCCACAGCAGAGACTGGAGTTTCTGTCCATAGGACCACAATAAGCCGTACACTCCATAGAGCTGGCCTTTATGAAAAAGTGGCCAGAAAAAAGCCATTACTTAGTGTTAAAAATAAGAAGACATGTTTTGAGTTTGCCAAAAGGCATGTGGGTGACTCCACAAAGGTATAGAGGAAGGTGTTCTGGTCAGATGAGACTAAAATTGAACTTTTCGAGCACCAAGGAAAATGCTATGTCTGGCGCAAACCCAACACATAGCATCATCCCAAGAACACCATCGCCACAGTGAAACATGGTGGTGGCAGCATCATGCTGTGGAGATGTTTTTCAGCAGCAGCGACTGGGAAACTGGTCCGAGTTGAGGGAAAGATGGATGGTGCTAAATACAGGGATATTCTTGTAAACCTGTGTCAGTCTGCCTGTGATTTGAGATGGATGGAGGTTCACTTTCCAGCAGGACAATGACCTGAAGCATACTGCTAAAGCAACACCCGAGTGGTTTAAGGGAAAATATTTAAATGTGTTGGAATGGCCTAGTCAAAGTCAAGACCTCAATCCAATTGAGAATCTGTAGTGAGACTTGAAGATTGCTGTTCACAAGCGAAAACCATCCAACATGAAGGAACTAGAGCAGTTTTGCCTTAAGGAATGGGAGAAAATTCCATTTGCTAGACGTGGCAAGCTCACAGAGATTTATCCAAAGCGACTTGCAACTGTAATTGCCGCAAAAGGTGGCTCTACAAAATACTGACTTTAAGATAAGAAAAATAAGAAAGAACTTTACTTATTCTGGGGGAAATTCTTTTGTCCTAAAAAGATATACAATAAGAGTTAAAGGGGAGGTGAGCAGTTATACACACTGAAGTTTTCTGTTATTTTGTCCTATTTGTTGTTTGCTTCACAAAAATACATCTTGAAAGTTGTAGGCATGTTCTGTAAATGAAATGGTGCTCAAACAATCCATTTTATTAATTATAGTCTACATTATCAACCATTGTAATTAGCAAATATTTGCTGCACTATGCAATTTGAAAATTTCACAATATCAAATTACAATTTTGATATGAAATGAATTGGTTTCAATGTACTAACTATTGTTAATAATTCTTAATATTAATATTTATTCATAATCACTGGTGCTTTACATGAATGAAAATACAGACCTACCTACCAATAGGACTTTTCATTTGTTCTTACTTTATTACTTTTTTAATGCAGTCTGTAAGTAAAGTATGTTACATTACTAAATGCACAGTCTTCCCATTGTTTAAAGGGCTAGAACTGCAGATTTAGCTGTAGGTCTCCTGTCTGCCCAACAGGGAGTCACACTAGATTACAGTGAAGTCAATATTGCTCCAGGGGAAAGGTAAAGACTAGCTATAACAGCTATCAGGTAATTAAGTTTTAATTCAGCCCACATTTTCTGTAGCGAATCCTATTAAACGGTTAAGTGGAATGGGCCTTTAGTCTTGGCACCACTGATCTGTCCAAATGCCTTCAACCACCATGTTCACCTACTTTCACTTAATGTGAATTCACTACACGCACTGATTTTTTTTTCTCCCATATTTCTTCCCTGTCTTTCTACACACTGAGCCAAAATTGATTTTATATTAATGACTAAGTAATGAGAGGATTTTATGTTCAAAGTGAAATAATTCATGGTCTGCATTAAACAAATGGATTTACAGCTAATAGTGCATTAATGTGTAGCATATTCCTCTATGGCACATCTACAGCTTCCGAAATGTCACCTTAACATTTCATGGTGATGCTTTATTGCCATAACATCCCGAAGAGTTTCTGCTCAACCCATCGCAGGGAGTTCTCAATAAAGAGGTTATTATTGAGAGCGAAGGCTCCGAATGACCTTTTTCTCACACTGTCCTTGGGGGGAATGAAAAGGCTGGGAAATGCATTTCACACATTGAGCTGAATTAATGGAGGAGCTCCGACTATCCTGACCCACTTTTCAGCTACACCTAGGCTGCCCTGCTGTGTGCTCATCTGCAGAGCCATGTTAATATTTGATGTGTGTTTTGTCGGAGAAAAGAAGGGTAAAAGAAGGACAGGTGAAGCATAAAACCGCTGACTTTGAGGTTCATAACAGGAGGTGTAACGAGAAGCTGTTAATTTTTATCCATGAGCTTTGACCGGGAAACTTTCCTGTGCTCTTTAATGATGCTTGAAAAGGTGCAAAACAGCATTCTCACTTTGTCTTGGAAAATGACAAGTGCTGCTAATCACAACTGCCTGCCTGCTGTAGGCTGTATCTCCAGCTTTAGCTGCAGTCACACAACAAACCTGCTCAAGTGTCACCTCAATCAGCACTCTTCTTCTGTGCTGAATTACATCCCGTTAGTGGAGCGGGCGTTTAAAGGCAATGATTTGATTCAATGATTAACTTAGAGTGGTTAAAATTGTTCTAACTTTTGACCACCTCTGCTGGCGACAGTTGTTGTGGAAGAGTGGCTAACTCTGCTGCCCTCCACATGGCTGACAGGGGTTTGAATCCCCTGTACTTTGACACACCATAACCAATAATAATTAATAATAGGTCACTCTTGATAAACGTCTGCCAAATGTTTGTTTGTTTATTTATTTGGTTAAAAGGGACAGTGCACATTAATCAACATGCTCATTTCGTGAGTCATGAAATGCACCAGATTTAGCCATCAGGCTAATTTACATTCGCAGTCCCTGGCAGGTTGATGTTATTTAAAAAGAGGAAAAAACTAACAATTCACATAACATACATTAACATACATTATACAGAGCAAGAATACTGCAATAATTAGGACCACATCATATTCAAATGAAACTTACAAATGATTACATGTTTGGTTATCCAACAACAATTGCTTTATATATTTTGTGAAAGTGTATGTGCTGCTCTGCAAGAAAAGACCGACTGTGCAAATGTTTTTTGTCTGTATGGTATTTTGCAATCCCCTCTAACAGTTTTATTTTGTATTATAAACTCACTGAGAGGAGGGGGGGGCAAGCCATGAAAACCTTATAAACAAGTATTATAACAGCAAACCTAACTTGTTTTCCCAATTTAAAAGTTCATATTTTGTTAACATTTTACAATGATGATCAGTATTTTTATCCAGAATTTTCAGAGCCTGCTCATAAAGTCTTTTCACTAATTGCAAGGTGTTTTTGCTGCTAGTGTCCAGTTAGTTAGGGAGTAATTTATATGTGAGAGAATCAAGGCATGCAGGTACAATTTTGAAGCTTGTGTTGTTACATTGTTCCTTATATATCTGCTCACAACTATTTAATTTTGACTTTTAAACGTAAGTTGTGAATCTATTACTATGCCCAAATATTTATATTCATTCACAACTAACAGTTTTCTTCCTGCCACTATAACAACAGGTTCAAGATCTTTATCTGCAGACTTTGAGAAAAAAATACAAACGGATTTGCTTTTATTAAGGAGTAAACATGAACTGGCCAGCCAGTTCGAAATATTGACTATTGCGGCAGACAGCACGTCTCCAGCTGCTTTTTTAATTTTTTAGAATGTCCATAAATGACTGTGTCATCTGCATACATCTGACAGATCACTGAAGATGAGCAAACCTCTGGAAGATCAGTTATGTACAGACTAAACAATAATGGGCCCAATATAGAGCCTTGTGGAACACCAACAGAATTACTGACTATTTTTTACTGACTATACTGACTATACAGAATTACTAACTATACTGACTATGTTTTACCACCTATACGGACACATTGTTTTTGCTCAGCAAGATGATATGATTTGCTGGACGAAAATTTTAATTTATAATTTTGTAATTAAAATATGATTAACAGTATCAAAGGCTTTTCTAAGATCAAGATAGACAGCTCCCAGCACACCTCCCTTGTCCAATCTAGCCTTGATATTTTCTAAGAGAAAATGATTTGCTGTTTTGGTGGAATAATGCTTAAGAAAATCAAATTGCATAGGATGCAATGAGAAGCAAGATATGTTTAAATGTGATATAATCTCTTCAAATGTCCACTTTTCAGCAATTTTAGATATCACTGGAAGAATACTAATCGGTCTATAGTTGCTTATGACCATAGGGTCCCCATATTTGAATTGGTGACTGTCAACATCCTTCCAAAGAACCAAAAGACCACTAAACTTGTGACAAGCTTAAAAACCCTGAAAATCTGGCAGCTCACTGATCAAAAAGAATAAAGCAGTGAGCAATGTGATTACATTAAACGCGCTTGGGTTTGAAGCATTTAGTGCGATGTGAGCGCAGGCCTTTGGGGAAGTAAGGAGGGAACACAATCTTAGAGAAACAGTTTGGTGAAAAATTTAATTTTTCCATTCTACTCTAATGTAGGATGGTTGTGTCCAAGTGGTTAAAACACTTGCCTGTGAACCTGATAACCCCAGCGTCAAAGGTTCGAACCCCACGTTCTTCTATTGTGTTCTTGAGCACTAAACCCTCAGTTGCTCCAGGGGGAATGACGGTAAATAATAAATAATGACTGTAAGTCGCTCTGGATAAGAGCATCAAACAAATGCCCCCATTGGTCAATCAGACAAGACATGCTTTATGTTAAAATGTTGGCTAATAACGCTCAATAGTCACTCCATTACCGCGCCAAAATACTTCTCATCAAGACTTCTCAACCTCTGTTGGTTGTGGATATGGTTTAGGACACCGTCTTCTAATTTACGACTATGCTGTAAATACCAGCACTGATGTTGGCTGAAATGGCTGCATGTTGTGGAGATGTATTGTTTACTGTTATTGCTAATACCATCCACAGATCTTTGCCACTTTAATGAAGAGCTGGATACAGTCTCAAGGATATTTTAGTGATGTAGTTTTACAAAAATTATTTGAGCTATTTGACTTTTAGTGCTCGTTATCCTCACAGCTGCAGTCAGAAAGCAAAGAAGAGACATTTGGACTCCAAAGAAGTCCTTGCTGATCAACCACATGTAGGGTTAGTGGAAAACTGAGTAAACTTCTTTTTTGCTAAGCTATTCCTTTGTCAGAATTATGTTTGTTCAACAGATTGATTCTTTTAGTTCAACTCTTTATTTGGTATAAATGTAATACATATCCAAACCCATATACCTGAACACACAGTTTTGTAATAGACGATAGTCAATTGTCAGGTATTGTGAAATCATTGTTCCAAACCCGTTTAATTATTCAGGAGCCATTACCACAGCTCAGTGGTGACGAACAAGAATAGAGGGCTGTGTGTGGTCCTATAGTGCCCCCTGCTGTTTACACAAACACAATTCAACAAAGCTCCAATAAGCATTTCTGTAAAGCTGGATAACTTAAGCCTAAAGTGAACACAGCAAAATTGGAATGTCCTTAACTTCTCCTTTTGTTAAACATGTTGAATGTGTGTTGAATACCACAGACAATAATAATCAGATACCTGTGGGCAGCGTTGAGTCAAAGGATTAGGGTGGGATTTTCTAAATACAATACAATACTGACTCATCAAGACTATGAGAGACTAACATTGGTGTTTGTATTCCCAAACTATGGATGAGTAAAATCAAGTGGAGGTGATTTGTTTTGCTTAGTCATTATTACTACTGTAGAACACATTATTTATATTTATTATTCTTAAAAAAGTAATTTTAAAACGTTTTAGAAGAGTGTGTAACAGACCCGAGAAAAGTAAATTAAGTAAGAAGGACATCTGGTGGTCTTGTTCTTTATGTTGCTGGTTAAATTCAGCACAGTTCATGTTACTTTAAAACATCCTTGTTTTCCCATCTTGGAAAAAGAAGATTTAAAAGAATTTAAAGAATTTGTTAAGTTTAACAAATTGGAATAAAACACTAAAACAAAGTGTCAACCTTTTGCACCAGTCACATTTTGTCCGTTTGTCCGTTTGTAATAAAGTTTGTAATAAAATATGCAAAAGTGTGTTCTCTGAACTTCTTTTCCCTGTTATTCTGACTGTATCTGGTTCATCTCTACATGCTCTTGGTCAGATAGGAATTCATGTGTTTTGTTTTCCAAGATGGGAAAACAAGGATTTACTGAACTGTGCTGAATATGACTAGCAACACGAACAACCAAGATGAAAAAAATATTTTCAGATTGACATTAAAGTCCAGAATGTCATCTACAGTTTGAGGGCATTTATTCTTCTTGGGTTAATCATATCAGAATCACAGCTCTATTTATACATACTCAGCATTTTTCAGGAGACTCAGTGGACTGGTTACTCATTGGTTTTAAATGTGTGGTTCTGCATTAGCTCATATAACCTGCTTTGCATCTGGAGTCTGTTAACATTAAAATTTAATGTTGTTATGACAAAAGACAGTAAATCATACATCCATCATCTGAACCTCTTATCTTTAAACTGGCAATGCTGGAGCACATCCCAGTGGTCATTGGGCGAGAAGCAGAGAAACACCCTGGACAATTTGCCAGTACTTCGAAAGGCAGGTAGAATAAACATCTACTTTGAAAAATAGGACGCCATAATGTTTGTGATACAGCAATGGTAGGTATAAAAGTAGGTCCAAACTATCAACAGTGATTTTGGGATACTGTTTTTTTTAAGCCATAGATGAACAACTATCAACACCGGTCAACATACAGGATCAAACTTGATCTGGTATGAGGTGCCAATCACAGACCAAATCATGTCTAACTGATTCTTAGTAAATAAGGAAATAAGGTGGGCGTGGAGTGTCGTCCCGTTACTCAGTATGATTCTCCTTCTCTGACGTTGTTCTCTACCCACTGAGCTGACTCAAATTACGCTGTGAATTCTGTCTCCTCTACTGGTAATTCTGACATACTGAGAATTCACACTCCACAGTGATCTTTCCAGTAGCACTTCCACCTTCACTTTAACTTCAGCAGTCTGCACACCTCCAGTACTACATTATAGCTTAATGGACTACTGGACATTTATACTGTATTTGATGTATTAAAAAATCTGAAGAGGAATAAAAAAAAACTACAATACTGTGTTATTTTCTTCAAAAAACATTTAATTGAAAAGGGATAACTTTTTTTCTGCACAATGAAATCATTGAGATGTGAACAGAATTGCCATCCAAGACCATGCATGTACCTCCCTGGATTTTTTTAACTAAATATTAGTCTACTGTAAAACAAGGTCTCGGGCATCAGGCAGCGTATGCATGACTATTCCTGTTAATCATTTCCCCTGAAGCAGCTTTTAGAGTCACTGAACTCTTCTTACATCAGGTTTCCATCACCACCACTGAACACTTCTGAGCAAAGCACAGACCACTCTGGATGACTTAGTTTACACTTTAACGACTGATTATTCAGGTCGTTAAAAACCCGTTAAAGGGTAGTAAGGTAGTTAAAATTGTTGATTTCCAAATTTTAACACAAAACAAACAAACTGAATCGTAACCCCACGTTTGAATTGATATTTCACACTTTGAGCTGTCTTTCCATGGGAAGGTTTTTCAGACCAGACCCACCACTCTGCTCGACCACCTCCGGAGTTTAAAGTGTTAAAGGACGGGCTGGTGGGGAGACAGGAAACCCAACCTCCAGGAAAACCCAGTATGGGGAGATTTTTAGCCTTTCTTACCGGGTAAGTAAACTATAACGAAAATCAGCCTCCACCTCTGGTTGACAGTGTTGTTGCTGAAATGCTTACTAAGACTACAATAACCTGTGGAGTAAATAAAGAGTGGCGTGGTGTTGGTGAGGTGGTGTTGAAGGAGTGGAGGGGTGATGGTATGTTGGTTCGTGAGGCAGAGCCTGTGTTACATCGTAATGACGTCATATCTACGGGCCTCCTTGTTTTGGTTTTGGCTACATGCTAACGCCAGCTCGGCTGTGGTTCTGGATTTCAGTTTGGTCCAAAGTATAAGACGCTCAAGCTCGAGTGATGGGAATATCAGCAGCTTTTTTATGTACCGACACCCACACATAAACTATGCCGGTCCAGCTGCAACCACGAAGTAAGCTAACGTTTGTCCACTGTTCCGAGTCTCTTGCTTGTCCTTTTACCAAGCTCTAGGAGAAACCACGAACAACTGAGTACAATTAAACTAAATGTGCCCGAATGCTAGAGCTTAAATGTCAGTTGTATGCATTTTTTGAGATGCCTTTTTAACCTGCACCCCAACAAAGTATGTAAACTACAGCGTGCCTGTCATGCCTAGCATGCCAAGCTTAGCATTTGTCCCATCAAAAAAGGCTGCTTAAAGTTACTCTCGCTGGAGGACATGGGCTTAGTCCTCCTCATCCTCATATGGGTCAGTCACATAATTTATACATATAACGTTAAATCTGATATCATACACATATGGGGCAACTGGTGGCCTAGTGGTTAGGAAGTGGCTAAAGTGTCAAACTAAGAAAGCTTCTTGCTGTTTTAAAAATGTACTTTGTCAGTAAAAAGTTTCGTTTTACCTCCTATATTATCTGTAGTAAGGCACTCCATTAATTATAGTAGGTTTATAGTTAACTTAAACCAGTAGGCTACACACCTGCTGCTGGCTGAAGTTCTTCTCTTCCTTCCAGTCGATCCATGTTCATCCGACCTCTGAGTGCAGTGGGCTCTGCTCAGGCTCAAGTTTCTATCGTGTGGAGACCTTGGCATCAGCCCAGGTGTCCATGGTGGACAACTCAGTCACACCAAAAGCAGCCTCAGTACCCCACGACCACCAAGAAACACTCCACCTTCAGTTGGAACGAGTGGAGGCATCCTGGAGTATTACCCACTACTGTTCCCCGAGGGGGCCTTCAATTCTCTACTAGCCAAATGGACTTCTCTGATAAAGGACCCCCTCCCAAACGGAGGAAAAGCACTGAGGATAAGGGCACAGGTGGACAGGTGAGTTTACAACAAAGCCCTAAGTCCTCATATCCAAGGGAAAACAGGGAGCAGAGTCCGGCATGGCTGAGGAACGTCGTCGGTGTACCACTAACTCCTGGGAAATTTCCATCAAGCCAAGAAAATACAGTGACTAAAGCAGGTGAGATATTATACAGACATGCCAGCTTCAGAACAGCACTTGTTCATTAGTTCATTAGAGTTACCAGTACATTAGGCTCACCTACTCTTTGGCTATTTTGTCAGGATATATGGCTAAACATATGTGGACACCCCACCTAGTTATTGGGTTCATATGATCAGCCACACCCATTGCTTACAGGTGTATAAAAAATTAGGAGAATGGGTTGTACTGGAGAGCTCAGTGATTTTGTGTGACAGTGTCATAAGATTTACATTCATGGCATTTAGCTGACACTCTTATCCACAGCGATGTACGTAAGTGCTTAAGTAGTCTATATCTGTTTCTTAAACTTGCAAGCTAAACTTAAAATCAGCGTCTACTGTTCAACCAAGTTCCTGCAAGCTCGGTACACCTACATGCTCCGTACTCCTAAACAACACCTGCCAGACAGTATCTAAAACAACACATGACAAGTCATAAGTTAAGACAGAAGTAAAGTAGGGCTAGGGCTAAGTTGATAGGGCTAAGGTGGGTCTTCAGGCGACGCTTGAAGACAGCGAGGGACTCCGCAGATCTAATCGGAAGAGGGAGTTTGTTCCACCACTGGGGCCAAGATTGAGAAAAGATGCCGCCCTTGAGGCTGTTTGTGAAATTTCTGCACTACTGTACCTTCTTCAGGAAACCATACATTCCAAAGGCTTAAAAACTGCTTGTGGAAGTAACATCAACAGAGCTCTGTTGGGAGCTCTGGAGTGATGAATCACACTTCGCTATCTAGTAGTCTGATGGATTTCGGCTTAAAGTCTGCCACAAGGGGTATTATATGTTTCCAGACTTTCCTGTTCCAGCATGACTGTGCCCCATGCACAAAACAAGGTCCATAAAACATGATTTGATGAGTTTGGGGGGGGGGGGGAACTCCAGTGGCCTGAACAAACTCCCTAACCCCAACCCAGCTGAACACCCTTGGGATTACTTGGACTGTTGATTGCAGGCCAGGCCTTCTCATCCAACATCAGTGCCTGACCTCATAAATTCTTATTTGACTCAGTGGGCACTAATTCCTCAAGACAGTCCAAAATCTTGTGGAATGACTTTCTGGAAGAGTGGAGGCTTTTATAGTAGAAAGGGAGGTGGGGGGGACTCCATAGTTAAGCCAACTGTTTCAGAATGCATTGTTCAATCAGCTCAAATAGGTGTGATGGTCAGGTGTCCACATACAGTGCCTTGCAGAAGTATTCGCCCCCTCGGCATCTTTCATGTTTTGTTGCCTCACAACCTGGAATTAAAATGGATTGATTTGAGTTTGCACCATTTCATTTACAGAACATGTCTACAACTTTGAAGATGTTTTTTTGTATTGTGAAGCAAACAGCAAATAGAACAAAATAACAGAAAACTCCAGTGTGCATAACTGTTCACTCCTCTAAAGTCAGTACTTTGTAGAGCCACCATTTGCAGCAATTACAGCTGCAAGTCACTTTGGATGAGTCTCCGTGAGCTTGTCACATCTTGCCACTGGGATTTTTGCCCATTCCTCAAGGCAAAACTGCTCCAGCTCCTTCGTGTTGGATGGTTTTCGCTTGTGAACAGCAATCTTCAAGTCTCACCACAGAAAATAAGATTTAAAAAACATTTAACAGTTTGGGATGAAACAAAATAGGTAAAAAGGCAAAGGGGGTGAATACATTTGCAAGGCACTGTAGTTTTGGTCCTGTAGTGTAGTTGTCTTTTGTAGGTGCAGTGGTGCTTATATGCTTGTAAACCCGTAGAATTTTGTATATTTCTGCAAAAATGTGTAGTAAAACATTATTAGAAGAGAGATAATATTTTGCTGGGTTTCCTCACATGAACTGTTCACTGTTGGGTTATTGTCAGGACTTTGACTTGGCTATTTCAAATAATTAACTTTACACTTCATTAACCTTTCTTTGGATAAATGATTTGTGTGCATAATGTCATTGTCTTGCTGCATAACCCACTTTCTCTTCA
The DNA here is from genome assembly GCA_037974405.1 of Brachyalestes nurse. NCBI lineage: Eukaryota > Metazoa > Chordata > Actinopteri > Characiformes > Alestidae > Brachyalestes > Brachyalestes nurse. Next base: position 7,373 of record JBBPCY010103364.1, on the reverse strand, counting down.
GTTCACAGAAAAATGTCCTGATATTGTCTAATTCACTGTTTCAAATTAGAATTCATTGTTCCAAGAATAATGACAATCCATCCTGGCACAGATGCAGTAAAACAGGCCCAAACCACGATTATGCCATCAGCATGTTACACAGATGGGACATGGTTATTATATTGGCATGCAATGTTTCCTTTTCCCCAAACATAATGCTTCTCATTTAAACCAAGTTCTTTTTTTATTTCATCCATCCACAGATTTAGCAAATAGTCTTCTGACTTGTCAATATGATCTTTAGCAAACTGTTGACGGACAGCAATGTTCTCTGTGGGGAGCAAGGGCTTTCTCTTTTTGCAACCCTGCCCCACTGTTGTGCATGCTTTGCTCTCGAAGTGATCTTTGGCTGACCACTCTTGGGGAGAGTAACAGTGAATTTGTAACCTTTTCCAGCTTGATGAGCTTCGACACTTTTTCCGAGGTCCTCATAAATCACCTTTTGTTTGTGCCATGTGTTGTGAAGATCAAACTTTGATCGACCTTTATTCTTCAGTGAAAACCCCACTCAGACCTGATCTTCAAATTCACAGTCAAATTTACTGCTAACCATAGAGGTTCACATGATTTTGCTACTTACAAATATACAATATTGGATCATTTTCCACAATAAATAAACCTCCATGTTTAAAAAAAAAATATCCCGGTACTAGTGCTGTACTTGATGCAGTCGTATCACTGCAACACTCACCATATTGGCATCACTACATTATTTTGTACTATGTTTTCAATATCCAACCACTCCAGTGCGTAAACCTGGTCAGTGGTGACCCTGTGGTCCATTTCCAGTGATGGAGGGGTAAATGGGGGCTAATGGATTACACAGGTGTGCTACAAATAACTGTAAACCTACAAAACACACCTATATGGTATGTGTTCCTAATAAACAGGCACCTTGTGTGTATAAATTATTTGTTTAATGGGAGTGATATTTTATCAAGATGTGAATAAATTGCAGAAAGCTAAACTTTTCTTTCATCCGGCAGAATTAAAGAGATATTGGGAGAACCTCAATGCCTGTGGGGCACAGACAGACAGAAGCTTGGATGGACAGACCTTTGATTTTTCTGTCATGTCCTACAATATCCTCTCTCAAGAACTGCTCCTTAGCAATGCTTACCTTTACAAACACTGTAACCCACGTGTGCTAGACTGGGAACACAGGTTCACTAATATCATCAAAGAGTTGGAACAGCACAGTGCAGATGTAAGTGATTTCTCTATTTGGCCAGTTGTTAAAGTGTGATATGAACATTGATATGATCAGAAGCAATTTACTTCTAATCGTGCACCAGACGAAAAGCCAATAGTATTTTTAAAAGATGCAAAGTATTTTCTGTTCTTGTAGCAAAGTTACATAGTTTCTGACTTTCTTAGTTTATCTTTTGACCTCTATGAGCAGAGAAACCTTCGTTTTACAAGCAGGCCTTGTGTTTACTAAAGATAAATCATGTTTTAACTGTGCTTCATCTTTGTGCTTAATTACCTTTGTCTTTTTAGATCATGTGTCTTCAAGAGGTGCAAGAAGACCATTATCAAACACAGATAAAACCGAGGCTAGAATCTCTAGGTATTTGACATTTCTGGTATAGTTTATACCAATTAAAGGTTTTAGTTTGTCTGCATAAAATTCGCAAAGTAATTGCTTACTAACCTATGCACTTTGTGGCCATACAAAAACAAGTTATTGTTCATTAGGAAGAAATTGCTGCTTGAAGTGAAATATCCTTAAATTTTCAGTTTTTAATGCTTCTGCAACCCCTGGCAATAAATGTGGAACCACCAAACTTACACTAAGTTAACAGATTTGTTTTACTTTGTTTTACTTTCATTTAAATTAGCTTTTTTCTTCTGGGAGTCATTAAGAATGGCACCAGACAAAAGTTTCATCTCCTCATTGGCTTTTAAGAATGTTTTTATTTGTTCATTAGAGGGCACTATTGGTCAAGTTTCAAAATTTAGAGTAAACTACAGGTCTGTGTGAATGTTCATGAAAACTGTTCAGCATAAAGATTCAAGTTATTAAATTAACATACAGATCATTCAAAAGCAGTTATCAAATCGCAAGGCAGATAATAATCCCCAAAATGAGTATTCAAGTGTTTGTTCTGAAATACCATTCAAAACCTGCAAAAGGCTGTGCATTTATTTAAACATAAAATCCACACATAACAAATAATCAAAATATTCATTTGAAATATTCTCGTGTTTTAATGTAAACAAGATTTTATGCACAATGGAAAAACGTACTCATTTTGTTGATCTCTACATTCCCCCTTTCAGGCTACCACTGTGAGTACAAAAGGCGAACGGGCAAAAAGCCTGATGGCTGTGCTGTGGTCTTTAAGCGCAACCGATTCTCCCTACTGTCGTGTAACCCTGTGGAATATTTCCGTCGAGGAATCCCACTGCTGGACCGAGACAATGTTGGTCTGATCCTTCTCCTCCAGCCTGTGGGGCCCCCCAGCACGTCCTGTCGTGTCTGTGTGGCCAACACACACCTGCTGTACAACCCCAGGCGCGGTGACATCAAACTCACCCAGCTAGCCATGCTGCTAGCGGAGATTAACCGCGTGGCCCGGCAAGCCGATGGCAACACCTGCCCCGTGTTGCTGTGTGGAGACTTTAACTCTGTGCCCTGGTCTCCACTCTATAGCTTCATTAAGGAGAGCAAGCTGGAGTACGTGGGTATGCCCATTGGGAAGGTGAGTAATTCCATTAAATGCAAGAGCAGCTTAAGTACCTTATTAACGAATCCCAAAAGGTGGAACCCTCTTCGTGGGTCATTTTCCAGGCTAATTTTCCATGTCCTAATTGTCTAAATGCACTTTTCCTCTAAGGCAAAACATGGTAATATATATGTAAGATATATTCCATATCTCATCTATATGCTATGCTACATTAACAGTGTATGTTCAAAACATCTGAAAACTTAGTCAGCCGATGTTTCATTTCATTTCCCTTTTCCAAAGTTATTATTTAAGAGTTTATTCCCTCTTTCTTACAATATCTTCTGATGTTGACAAATTGATGAAAGAAATGCAAACCAATTACTTAAACAAAACCAGTTATTCAGCTAAAGATTCTATGTTTTGTTTTACATTTTATTGCTACAAGCAGACTTGTTACAGAATTAGATCATAGTATTTTTTATTTCCTATGTACAAATCAGCATTTTCTGCTCGTATTGGCTGAATAATGATACTGGATATTGGTACAGATACTGGTCATCACTTTTCCCATATTGTGGGAATAAACATTTGCACTTTTTGTTGTAGGTGTCAGGACAGGAAGAAAGCCCTAGAGGGCAGCGTATCCTGTCAGAGCCTATTTGGCCCCGCAGCTTGGGCATCTCTCAGCAGTGCCAGTACGAATGCCAGCCCAAAGGTGACCATCAACAGTTATTATTAAATACTTGTCTAAGCGGTAGTATTGTCTTTGTAAGTATTTGATAGAGTGCTCGATTTAAAAAATTTAATTGTCCTTAAATCAGCCAACATAGTAAACTAATTGTTTTTCTGCCATTCCTTGTATTCAGAATGTCCATTCAGAGTCTTTTTGTATTTATGTATTCAGATATACAAATTTGCTTTTTTTGTCCTCTGACACAGACTCTAAGGTGAAGGAATCTGAGCAAGAAGCTTTATTAAACGGGTAAGTGTTTATATGTTCTTACTGCACTTGAAGAATTACTTAGGTTTTCTGTAAAAAGTCTCCTTTTTCCCCGCTTTGCTCTTGTCCACTCCAGCTAATTGACTTTGACAGTACAGCTTCACAGCCAGCTTGATATGAATGAAGTGCTGACTAACTCCTTTTAGCTGACGGCTGATTTCTTCACAGTAATGACATTACAGCCAGTGCAACCACTGAGAGTAGCTTTTTTGCTGTTTTCTAGTCTGAACAAAGCCAGCATTGGGCATGGTCTGAATTTCACCTCGGCATACTCTCACTACCTGAAAGAACACAGGCAGCCTGAAATCACCACCTGTCATTCACGGACAGCCATCACAGTCGACTATATTTTCTATTCAGCAACTAAGAGTGATGGGTATGTTCAGACAGGTAAGGTTTGTTCCTGTTACTACACAACAACAAAGCTCCACTGTTACCAAACACCTGAATACAAAATACATTATGTAAAACTACTCCTAATGTTATTCAGTATGAGGGAGTAAAGCACTGTTTGAGCTGGATTAGTTTACCGGAGGAGGTTCTGTAATGTAAGGTGTAACTGATTGATACAGAGTGAACTGTGATATCAGACATGTACTGAATGTGCACATCAGGTGGCACACTCAGTATAAAATAACACTGCTTAAAACTTCTTGTGGGTGTTTAAATGGTTGTGTATAACTACCTGCATCCACATATTATATTATCATAAGGTCAGTGCCTTTCAGGCCTGCTAGGGCAGCACCTTGTTCTGAGAATTACAGAACGTCAATCACACTAATTCTGGATTAAAATTCCTCAGTATAGTATCTCTCCATCTTGAAAAGTGTTTAATACGGAGTTTAACCAGTTTTAACCTAATTTGTACTTACACACATACAAATGCCTCTTCTGGGAAGGCCAAGTGCACATTCTGTTCACGAGGGCTGACAAGGGTACTCTAACATTAGGGGTCCTGTGGCCATGTGACCAGCAGCTTGCTGCAGTGTGTGCTGCAGTGTGTGCTCCACACTGCAGTGCACGTCCACGTCTGGACGCCGGTTACCATAACACTGTTTGTTTTGTTTTTTTTTGCCCCCAGACTGCAGTGTGCCGGCGGAGCGAGGTCTGCAGCTCCTATCCAGGCTGACTCTCGTTAGCAGGGCTGAGCTTGAAGAGGTCAACAGCCTGCCGAACCAACACAACTCATCTGACCACCTGCCTCTCATTGCACGATTCCGGCTGCACTCGTGAGCCAAACATATCGTCCTCATGTGAGTTAGCACAAAGGAGCCTTCTAGTTAGTACGGTTTACATCTGAAAAAGAGAGGTTTAACATTGCAATGAAGTGGACACAACATGTCATAGCTGATAAAAAAATCTTTCATCATTTACATAAACTGGTGGATATTTTCTCTTAAATGTTATGTGGATTCGTCTCCTGGTCCCTTTCTCTTTTGACGCTGGAACTGGTTTAAAAAAAACAATATAATGGTGCTTAACTACCTTCCTCATAGAAACTCAAAGTACATGTGCACTTGGATGGTGCATTTTTAAGCTTTTTTAATTAAATTGTGGCAGCAGCCTCTGTAGATGAAGCCAGTTTATATGTGCATTTTCTGTTTTTTATTTTTTTGTTTTTTATTGTCATAGTTCTGAGAAAGGAATTGAAGTTTTAAAGACAAATTCATTTAATAAACAGTTTCATGGTAAAGCCAAGAATTAAAAGGTTTTGTTAACAATTAAAGACTGCATTGAGCAATGAGAAAAGAATTGATAGGTGTTGTGAATTTCAGATGAAAATATAATATTTAAAAACTCCACACTCTTCATAGTTTCATGTATCAGTGAATGAGGTCATTTTGCATTGTCCCAAGTCAGAGGTATTCTAAAGTTGGGCAGTTCAAAGATGAAACGCATTCCATATTTCACTTTTTTCATCTGTTATTCTGTAACGAACAGTTCTGTAATTAATATGTGAACCCACGTTTCAGACTGAGGAGCTTATCTTCTAATCAATTTTATTACAACATGGAAGGTAAAAGATTATCCCAGATCAGTACCTTTGATCTGAAGATTGTGGGATAAGACTCATTGAGGCTTTCAGTTGCATCTGCATGAGCATATTAGTAATCACATCTTCGTTTTAGCACAAGAAATGAAAGCGATAGCCTCGACAGGTAGTTTGGTTTTTTTTTTCTCATCTTCTCACCAAGTGTTATCTTTAAACAACTATAAACAAAGTCTCTGCTGAACACTGTCTTATATTTATATAAAAAGTCTGGCTTTTTATAAAAACATGTTCTGGAGATTCACATTCTTTTCATATTCTCTCTATAGTGCAGTTATTTATCACAGCTGCAGTGTAGAGGATGCATGAGGATCCCATGTAAAGTCTTTCCAACATTTTGATGTTAGAGGGATCCTTTTTTGAGGTCCACTTTTGATGAACTTGAGGTCCACTTTTGATGTTTGTGTGGATTTGTGTACTAAAAATGTTAACATGACAGTTTTTAAAATTATTTAGCGTTTGTTTTGTTATTTTTGCACTGACGTTTGTTCCGATTAGCTGCCCTGTATAGCACCTGATTCAAAAAGCAGTCAAGAAACACTCCTTATAATTTTGATGGAACACTGAATATATATATAAAAAAATATATATTATATTCTTGACTGCTTTTTGAATCAGGTGCAATACAGGGCAGTATGTATATATGTATATTCATATTCATATACGGATATGTATGTAGTGTATATGTATTTGGGTTTTCAACTATGAAACTAGCCATTTCTGCACTTCGTTTACACTTATGGACTGTGAACTGTGGAGTGAATGGTATGTTTTGAAGCATTAGGTGCACTACATGAAACATTTCTTTTGAAAAAGCAAAAAATATTGGGCCCCTTAAAATTGACTCAACCTTCCTGCACAAGGGTTTTTTGGGTAAAGTAGTTCCGAAATGCTCCTTTATACTTAGTTTGTCTTATTGTGCTTCTGCCAACATGCCATACTGCACTTCAAACTGAGACTCTCACACAATCCCTGCCTGCCTGTATGCATCAAAGGTACAGTTCAGTATGGGATTGAAAGCTTTTGCTGACAACTATTTTTTCCTCTTGTGCCAGCTCAAGACTAGTATTTCAGGGGAGATGATTCTAAATACATTTTTATCTAAACATGGGAGAAAAGTGGGATGAGACGTGAGCAATATATTTTTGCAAATCCCTGTATAATGTAGAAATAAGCAGATTATTGCAGGCAGTGTTGCCCTTGCTGCAGATGAAGGATTCTCTCACTCAGGGAAACAGATGATCAAGCACGTGTCTGGAGATTTAGGGACATGTGCATCTAGGGAACATTATTACTTAATATCTGGTTTTGGCTAGTGCCAGCATTTTACCTCAAAATCATGAATGCATTATTCAATCACAGTTGTTTCTGCTTGTTTGTCTATAATGTATTTTACACAGTGGTGGACTGTAACAAAGTATTTGTACTTTGTTACTGTACTTAAGCACATTTTTACGTATCTGTACTTAAAAATAATAATGCATACTTTTTATTTCACTCCACTACATTTTGCGGTAATTCTGTACTTTCTACTTCACTACATTTCTACAATTCATGCCGTTACTCGTTACATTTTATGAACACAATTTCCTCAAAATCTTGCATGAAAAAA
>JBBPCY010103348.1:0-20097 GCA_037974405.1 Brachyalestes nurse | reverse complement strand
GTTTCCATATGAAACTGTTACAGAGCCTGTTCCTTTAAGGAACCATGCATGCTGGGATATGTAGTCTTTCAGGGGGGTGTGTGTGTAGTAGTGCGGGGAAGTTATTCAGAATTTCTTTCCATGGCTGCTCCGTTCGCGAGTGCTTTTTACCACTCGAATGCTGTTTTAGATAAGGTGACCAGACGTCCAACCACGTATTCTCAGTAAGACTACATACGTGTACCATTACAGCCCTAATAAATATGATTTATGCTAATTTAGATATTTATACAACCTTATTACGAATTAAGAACTGAGTACCACCATTTTGAAAATGTTTATTGAAATCTGTGAGGAACAATTGCAATACTCTCCTGTAACTGAAAGAGACCAGAGATTAAGGAGAAAAAAGAAAGGCTGCAGTAAGAGAAAAAATGCCTTATCGGTTTTGTAAAAAAAAAATTCTTTTGGAGCAAAGGAGGCAGAAAAAAGAGGCCTGGTGGAGTAGGACTGGAGAAAGGCGCTAAGAAGTCAGGTTTAGGAGTACACACTTTCATGATACTACTCAGATAGCTACCTTATCTCAGTCAGACACCACACACACCAGTGACAGCAAACAAATAATCCAGATCTCGTCATACGCGTCCAGATCAGCACCCTCACATTCAGATCTGACAGTGAACATGAAAGACATACACAGCCAGGAACCTTGTCTTTTCACTTCAGATCCACAAGACTTGTGTCTGCATGCAATAGGTGGTATTTACCACAACATTAAGATCAGATTGTAAAATGAACATTGAAATTGAAGGTAATGGTCATACTCCCAAACTGAAATGAGAAGACTGGCCATGGTTTTTGTCATGCAAAAGTATATGGGTGCATATTTTCACACTCAGAAAGAGTAATAGCCATGCAGGTGTATGTTGGAGAGTTCACCAGGGAAAGAGAACCAAGAGAGAGGAAGCTGAATTATGGATGGCAAGTTAGACTGTGCAGATTGCCTAGGCCCCAAATTTTGACCACCAAATGTTGACACATTAGTTAAAGCAATCGTTCCCAACCTGGGGGTCCGGGCCCCCCTTAGGGGGGTGCTAGAGATCGCAGAGGGTGCGCACAATTTTGTCTGCACTGAGGTTACCAAAATTATATTTGTACACATTCAGTTCATAAAATCCCAATGTCTGAGAAACGTAAGAGTGTGTGTATGTGGGTGTGTGTATAAGAGTATAAGAACAAAAATGTACATCCGCTGTTTATTTTTTGCAAATAAAAGTTTGTAATGAATCACTTTATTCTTTTTGTGCGTCTATGCCGGTAGGAGTTGGGGATGAGGGGGCTGGCTTGTCTTGGACACAGACAAGGGGGGCTTCAAAGAAAAAAGGTTGGGAACCACTGAGTTAAAGCACAGGAGCACAGTATTCGGAATGGACATGAGGTATAACATTATATGACAGGAGCTCTTAATGAGACACGCCAGTTTCCTGAAGGCTTAAATGGCATTTGTAAAAATAAATAGTGATCTAGCATCTGGAGTCTTTGTTTCAGGAATCTTCAGGTTGTTCTGTACTGGCTCTAGTTCTGTCCTGTGCTCACCCATGCCTGTGTCGAGTCCATCTTATAATCAATGCTTAAATACACTCATGTTAAAATTATAAGTACATATCCTGTAACCCCACCTTCCTGGTGTAGAGACTCTGCTTGTGTTAGACAGGGGGTGCCCAAACATTTTGTTTTGAGAGGCCAAAGTGTAATGAGGGTCAGAAAACTAAAACAGTACACAAATAAAGAAGTCAAATTGAGTTAAAAATATATTTTATAACATCACAGTATATTGCAAATACTTTTAATACATTTAAATAAATACAGGGAATTAAAGAGGAAATAAGGCAAAAATAAGAATTTCAATAAGTTATAAGGGACTTAATATATGGTATAAAAAAGGGTAACTTTCTGGCAGGCCAAGCCTTTTATCATTGGTGGGTTTTTGAACACAGAGTCTCTCTTAGCTGGAAATACTGGGTGGTGTTTCCAGTGTGTGTAATAACCCAAGTTAGTTCACTTTACATTCACAAGGTTAAATGAAAACAAGCACCACTCACTCTGCCATGCCCCTACAATGTCAATATCACTGCAGTGCTGAGAATGGCTCAACCACTCTAATAATATCTGGTCAACATTGGTCCTAGGGTCTGAAATTGACCAGTGATGAATGGAGCAGTGTGTGGCTGATGGACTGTTTGTGAAAACAGATGAGCTGTATGAGCATCTGTATGTTTACAATCACTGTTGATAATGGACTGAGTGAGGGTACAGAGCGTTCCTAATGAAGTGGCCAATGAGCGCTTATAGCTTACAGCCTTTTCTTAACAAAATCTTGAGCTCCTGAACATTACTAGTTCATGCTTCCTGTTCTCTGGGCTTTGGTTTTCTTGTTTTCCTGTTTTTCAACATTCAGACCCCAGTGACCTGTCTGGGTTACGATTATGGTTATGGTTATGGCCTGTAATGCTCTGTCTGCCATTCTCATTATTCTGCTTGAAGAGACACCCAATTAAATCTGCAGGCCCTTTTTCCAACAGTGGGTAACTGTCTGTCACGTTCAGTGTCAGATTATTTTGGCATAGGTCCCAGTTTGTCTGCATCTTATCTCCTTTTTAAAACATGCATTTCACTAATAAAAGTATTCATAATTTTTATATACCTTCAATGTGTGTGAGAATCAGCTAGAATTATAAACTAAAAGTTAAAAATGGCCCTCTCCCAATGTGATTTGTGCTTTGGGCATCCATTGATTTTTTCCTTAGCTGTTAGACGTCCAGCAGCCTTCAGCTCATTTCCAGCATGTGCGTGTTGATGTAATCTAATTTCTGCTCTGACCTCTTATGTCTGACCTGTAAACAGGATATGACCAATGTCACAGTTAACACCTCCAGTCGGTCACTGTGACAGGAGGGCATGTTAAGGTGCCTGACCTCAAAGTAGATACTGACAAACCAATGTTGTTGACTGACAAACTCACAATAAAAGCACAGGAAATATGACTGCCATAAACAAAGTGGCAATACAACAAGAAAGTTTTAGCATTCTGAAGTTACTGAGAACAGCAGATATATTACATGTGATGAAAAGGCTGTTGGGATTTATAGCCTGCACTAATACAATGAAGATTATACACAATAAGCATTTTCTTTGACATACAGGGGTTAAATTAGGCCCCGGCACAAAGCTATACCCTCATTGCAGTCCCCGGTCGACAAATGCAACCCAACCACCCCCAAAGACAAATACGAACGGCAACCTCCCCACCCCACCCGCTCCCAGATCAACAAAAACAAACACAACCACCTCCCACAGAGCCCCCCACAAAACAAATACTAATTTAACCTCTGGTAACATATACACAGTTTGCACATAGATTTAATGCCTTTACACAAACATCAAGGTTACTTTGTTGTTGAGGCAGTTCTTTGTCAGTAAACTGTTCTTGTATGAAGATTTTTTTTTGATGTTTAAGAGAAAAATTGTTACTAAATACATAATAGTCCATAAAGACCCCCACAAAGAAAGAGGTCAGAGCAAGAGGCAGGAAACATTTTTTCAAGGGCAAAGAGTTATTAGGACTTTTACTAAACCTGCTCAAGAAATGAAATCAATTATACTCAGAAGAACTGAATGTACTTGATGTGTGCATCATTTCCACAGTAATAAAATATAACATATACATCTATAATAAATACATCTACACAATTATTGCCAGAAGACAGAAAAGAAAAAGAATTTGTCTTGATGTGATATATTTTGTTTGTGTGGAAATGACTTAAATCAGGTAAATACAGTCCATTAGTTATTGACTGTAATGAACGGAGTACTGTGCATTTTCACTGAGATGTGGTGTGCACATATTATGTTTCCGCGGAGTTACAGTCTTCAGATGGAGGTGCATCAACGTTGTCTACGTAGGGACAGCTGGCGGCGTGGTATGCGGTACTCTTCCTGTCCTGGGCAGAATGGCACCTCTTTCCGGCGCTCGCACACCCCAGTGGAACTCCCGCTGCGTGGACGGACACCTGGATCTGACCTCCGCCCCTTCTCAATCCACCAATCAGAAACAAGAGATACCACTGGACTGTAAGTGCCCAAGGCAACAACACTACAGGCCAAAAGTAATGTTTTCTTTTTGTAATAAAAACCTGAAAATTGTTCTTTTTCAAGAAATTAAGGACAGTACAAGGTCAATAGTCAAGGAATTCAAAGATTTGACCAAGTACTGTACAACAAAATGAATTTGTTTCACCTCAAGATTCTACAGTATTGCAGATCATGTCTACGTGATTCTCACTATTAGCTGCATCTGAAGGTTCGATTACGTGATTCAAATGTGTTAAACTGAGATATAATTAAATTCATTAATTTAGAATAACAAAATAGTATAGAGATAGTTAAAAATTGATGAACAGTATGAGGGTAGACTTTCCCCAAATGACTTTCCCCAAATGAGACTACATCACAGCAAAGTAATGGAAAAACAATTAAGGTTAAACTAGATGTAATAATAATAAACATGTTGTGCTGTGTAGGTTGTTGGAAATTTGACTGTAAAAATCTTTTAGCCTGTACTGTATACGTACGTTACAGCAAACTAGCATTGATGAAATCCTCTTTTGCTTGGCGTCCATGCAACTCTAAGACATAGGCGGACTGCTTTAGCATTATAAAGTCCAGCATGCAGCATGCAGAATAAAAACGGATGATTCTGAAGGTCTTGTCGACACAGGAGATACGTGTGGTAGCTCCTAGCATGCAGTAGCCATTAACCTCAAACGAACCTTGAAATGCTTTGACATGGCAGGTAAATGCATTCGTTTGGCTCTTACCTCTTTGTGGAAGCGGTGAGAGCAGTGGAGTTCATGTGCTCCTCCTACTCTCCCTCCTCCTTTGTACAGTTCTTCATTGGAGATCAAACACACATTATCTGCGTCACTCTGAAACAGAACAGTATCGGTGGACTCATACTGGGAAAACCTACAATGGGTAAGAAAACTTGAACTTTAGAGGAATTGCTTTTGGTTGAATGAAAAACTCATCTAAGTTCATAAGCCTTATCCTGTAACCTGGCATTAGGGCTGCCAACCTCAAACACTGACCTTGAGACAAAAGATCTCCATTCCACCACATCAAAAAAAGGAAAAAAAATCAACCCAGATTGCAGTCAGGTGGAGTTGGCAACCCTACCTGTTATGTGCATCTGCAGTACAATATAACGTTAGAAGAAACAAGTCTTCAGATATGTTTTTGTTATTCAATAGACTTTTGCATATACCCACTTTTAACTTTGTACGTATGAATATGGAGAAACAAGTACATATATTCATAAGCAAACAAAGATATGCTTAAAAGCAGGAAAAATCACAAACTGATAACATTAGTGTTGTTTTGCATTTATAGCCTTAAGACAGTATTGTCTCAGTATGAAGTAATTAGGTTTTTGCAGCATTGTGGTTTAGTTTTCAGCAAACCTCCGTAATTACCCAAGTTTAATTGGGTCCATTAACTGTTGGGAAATAATAGGCCATGCAAGCACCCTCAGCTTTTTAGAAATCAGTTTTCAGAGAAGCAGCTCCATATTGTGACGCTCCCACCTCTGTATTTCACTGTGGGTAGAACGTTCTTGGGATCATATAATCACATCAGCCTTTCTTTCTCCAAACATTATTAGCCAAGAGTAAAATATGTGTTTCATTTTCCTTGTGTAAAGTGTTTCAAAGTACTTCAGATTTGTGCCTGTGTGCAAACTTGTAGTTCTTTATGGTTCTTTTTTTCAAAATAGAGGAGTTTTGAGTGGGATAGAGGGGTGAAAATGATTGCATGCTGTTCGTTGCTTATTGTTCTCTGTGTAACTGTTGTTCCTGCTGCTTTCAGGCCACCCTACAATTGTTTTCGCATAAACGCTGGCTTCTCTCTTACCAGTTTTTTACAGTATTTGACAGGGATCTGTTGGTTCAGTGTTGTCTTTAAGTACTTTAGGAAACTCTTTCACCTTCACTGTGACTGCTGCTTCTTACATGAAATCTTCCTTATCAGGATATTTTCCATATATTTTCCATATATATTTCATTTTTAAACATTTATAAACATATATTTGTAATGCTTATGAATGCTTTTATTTATAAAAACAAAGGCAAAAGATGTGTATAAATTTGAAATGGATACACACACTTTTGCCCCTCACTGTTACAGTGGATTTACTTTATCTTTGGTTTTTTAGCTCAGTGAATCAGACCCTGAATCAGTTAATTGAATATACTCAAAGATTCTGGGCTGAACATTCGAGAGGGCAGCAGGGAACTGGATGAGAACAAATTTTACAGTGATTAAATCCTTGGGGGAGAGAAGCTTAGTGCAATGTCATCCATAGCTGTGAGGTGTTATATGATGTTTCGTGTGTACTATACTGTGTACTATATATTGCTACTGGCTCTGGATGCATATTTGTATTAGTAAATGCAACAGAATGGAGTAGGACAGGAAGACTCAACTCCAGTCATGAAGAGCCTTTAACCTGCACAGTTTGATGATTTCCCTACTCAAACACACCTGATTAAACTCTGTTCATTGCCAATTTTAGGGAATGTGTTTGGGGAGAGGAACTACTAAACTGTGCTGGACACCAGCCCTCCAGGAGCAGAGAAATGAGGTAAAGTAGAATCATATCATACTGGATATAAAATTCATACAGATGCTTGAAGCACTCTAACAGGCGCCGTTACTCACCAGAGACATGACCTTCTGGTTGCGGAAGCGCAGCCTCCTCTCGAAAGATTCGGCCAGCTCAGGGATGGTGCAGATCCGACTCTCCGGACCACCTTTTGTCCAGTTGCTTTCATCTGAGGAGACTCGGCGAGCATGAGGGTGAGGCCGCACTTCTTTTTCCTCACGACTCTTTTGGTGGGCGTGGGCAGGAGGCATGGGGGCAGTGTGGGGCTGCCTTAGCTTCATGGCCTCCAACTGTGACTAAGAGAGAGAGGAAGACTTTAATCCTTTGTGATGCCCCAGACATTGGTCTGTGACTCCACCCCTCACTATATTAGTTTCACAGCAGTTGCAGAATAGTCTACCTGAATAAAATGAGATGAGTTGAAATGGATTAAAAGTTAACTTAGAAATAAACAGTGCTATAAATGATGTAACAGTACTGAGTTTGCCCTTACATACTATAACTATGCACATACAGTAGCATAATGGGTGTAAGCATAAAAAGTATAATACACAGAGGAAGTAGTCTATTGTAAATTAACCTAATTCAAAGTTATTCATTTTATTGCACAATATTTCAAGGGCCAGCAACAAAACATTTTTTGCTCTAAAGAATCTGTAAGGTTATCAAACATAAATGCTACATTTTTCTTGTATTGTTTTCCTTTAGACACACATGTAACAGTTGGGTGATTGTATTTACCAAAAACCAACCAATCAGAATTCATTTTTAAATGACAATTCACCAAACTCTTTATTACTTGAGATTACTGTTCTAAATGACTGTCCATTATTCTACCTAAACTACTGTAGGCTGAAAGTGTATGTAAATGGATTGGTTTGACATCACACAGTTATGGTGATGATCATAACCATCACAGCACTGTAAAACCCAGGGGAAAACAGAGTACGTTTTAAAAAAAAACATTTATGTAGAAGTGAGGTGAATTCAGTGATACTGGCTCTTTAAAGGGATATTCTCACATCTTGTATCGAATAATTTACAATATATTGTGCCTTATAATACACCCACTCACACACACACACACACACACACAAACATTTAGGTGTAGATAAAGGTCTGACACATGGAAGTATAAGTAAACAGTCTTATCAGTCCTGTTGTCCAAAAAAAACCTCTAGAAAAGCTAGACAGGTATGTGTGAAAGTGTAAAAGTGTACTTAAATTTAAAATACACAAGCAATGTGACTTCAGATCACTTTTGGGACTGACAACCAGAGAGCACACAATCCGACCCACTTCTGCAATACTGTAAACTGCAAACCTTTAAGTTAGTGTGTTTCTGTCTGATATGACAACCAATATGTGGGATTGTAGGCACTCTATGAAATAGAATGAAAAACAACAACACATTTAAATCCAATTGTACAAGAGAAAAAAAATGCAAAGAAAATTCAAGTGCTAAATCAACTCAAGCGCATGCAAGGACATGTAATCTCTCCCCAGCTGTTTCTCAGTAACGTGAAAATTGCCTCTTTATTCGTGATGCTGCAGACACAAAGGCACAGCAGTGTGTAAGCTTTGACAGAAGTCAAACTGCAGTGGGTTAATTATATCTGAATGGTTCAGAACAATCTGCATGGGGCATTTCGCTTAGAGCTCAGAGCTCACCTTAGAACACACTCAGCTCATTTTCACTGACTAGCTATATGTTGCTAAATAATGTGCTAAAAAATGACATGTTGATAAACAAAACAATTTGGAGAAATAATGTAATTAGGTTAGGAACTATTCATGTCCACACTAATTGTCTAAGAGAGAATGGGAATAGTGATTATACAAATGCTGGTGAGCTTGCTGATAATCTGGGCCTAATCAAATCCAGCTTCTTACTAACAGATAATTAATTTGAAAAAAATTTCTTGTAGTACTATCAGAAAAAAAGGGTTCAGCCAACGTCTCTAGAGCCAAAATGGATCTCATTAAATCATAAGAGGTCAGGCTTTCAAAGACTGACATGCTGTTTCCCTCTAATGGCAGCCTGAGGAACAGCATGCGTTTAAATTTCTCGCTGGTGTGTTCATTTGTAGTGATGACTCAGTCAGGCAGGGTAATTGTTGTGCATAATTGTCAGCTTGGGCCGTTCCAGCATCTAAACCTTAATGTCCAGTTGTGGAGTTTAAGATCTGCACAGATGCTAAACAGTGACTGACTATTGCAGTTTTGTGCCACATTAATTAAATGTGATCCTAATGAACACTGTCACAGTTCAGCTGAGACAAATGTACTGTGTAGTAAATGGGAAAACTCTCCATATTTATAATACAAGGTGTTCCTATCTGTTACATTTATAGTAAGTAGTATCGCATTTCGGGAACTGTATTGCTTTGGAAGAACAGCATGTTTGGTATGCCCCATGACTCCAATAACTCCAAATCAGCATATTGCAGTGTTAATTTAGGCACTGTATGTGTGTGGCTGAGTAACATGGCACTTAATTTTCTGTTGTTAGTTTTTTTTAATAGTCTGTTGGCATGGAAGCCATGGAACATTTTTATTTTTTGTAATCACAAGTTTTTGGTTTAAAGTCATTGTTTAAAATACTGCTAAATAGTGGATATAAATATGGCTGCCATCATTGGCACTGACACTGTTTTTTTGCCTTCTTGAGTTCCTTATGTTGGTGAACGTTAGTGTTTGCATTGAGAATAAGTGCTCCCAATGGTTTTTTTGCCCTTGTGAAATTTTTGGTATGGTTTGTAAGTTTATTTTATGACCTCAAATGATACTATGTTGTTAATCCTAAGAAGACCAAGCAATGAAAGCTGACATGTGCTCATCTCATTTGACTTCTAGCTCCCACTGCATCACAGTTTATGACCCAGGGTCATGTGGGCCACTGTGTCTGTGCACCTGCTCCACATGTATCCAAATAACACATGTACATCACTCCGTATAAACAAGGAGAAGAATACTACTCATCCATTCCATAAAAGTGTGTGGGGTATATGTAATCCTAGTTACTGCATCATGTCCTGAAAGCACGTCTGTCTGAAACTTCCCTCTTTCCAATAACACCCAGCTTTTTTCTGGAGGTGCACCTGAAAAAGCAGCATGCTAGCTAGCTGATGCCCTCATCTTAAGCATTTGATTATACAGTCATAACAGCTTTACTTTAAGAAAGAGGACATTGTAGAGAGGATATTCGGAGGATATTCCATAAACGTCTACATAGCAATGTACCAAAGCTTTGTTGCCTTGGAATCTCTGCAAAACATACAAAGGAAAATTCAGGAGCACATAACAAACTGAATGATATCGTCAGAGTCACTGAATGGAGTGAAATATATCTGAGACAGACAGCGCGTGAGAGAGAATCCATAGCCTGAGGGATGCTACGTGACTGAGCTGGCCCTGTTAAATTGAAGATAGAATACAGTACTGGTCACGACTAGATCACTTTACTAATCACTTTACTGATGCTAATATACGCACAATCATAAGGAACATAAAACCTTGTCATTTTTTCTCTCTACTGCTGTCTGCACTTGCTCACATTATTTGAGGGCTTCATCAGAGCTTGTTTTGTTATGCCAGTGAAGCTGAACTGGTAATAAAGCTTTTGCTTGGAGTGCATGTAAAGCATTCCTGTCATCTGAATGACTCTGAATATACAATATGCAATGTGAACATACAGTATATATATATATATATATATATATATAATAAGCCTCACGAAACTATCTAGTTGTCACAAATTGCTCCAAATGCACATGAAATAAAATGTATGCAATTTATGAGATCTTTACGTTCATTTGATGGCATACAATAACACTGTTAGATTACTCAGAGTACAACTTGGCAGCGAAAGGTGATGTTTTCTCACCTTCTTGTACTTCTCACACCACTGAATTTCCACTGCATGGCAGGTAATGATCACGGGTCAAATGATAAACGATGTCTTTACTCTCCCATAACTTAATTGTCACAATATGCTTTGAATAAAAGAGCCAGCGCACAACAAGTAATGCAGTAAGGGCTTACTGAGTTCCATCATTATATTACTTTAAAGATTAATATGTAGTATTGCTCTTTTATGTTACACTGCCAAAAACAGATCTGTTAATTAACAACATGCTCTTTAGGTCACTTTCATTTTGACACATTTCCTGTTAGGTCACAAGAACACTGCATATCTCTGACACTAATTGCATTCTACTGTATATAATTAGAGCATGGATTTATGTTAAAAATGTGTTAAATATGATAATACATAATACAGAATGTGTGATCTATAACTTACATCCAAAACTTTGTGATCTCTTTGGACTCATATGAATAATTATTTTTTTACTTAGTACAAATTTAGACTGTGTTAGGAAGTAGGCACCAGGTGTATTCTATTCTATTCTGTCTTCATTTAAAATCTGAATTTTATGAAGGCTTTGTGAACTACCATTAAATTCTCCTCATTAATACATGTACCTACAACTTCTTTGGTTTTATATTGGTGAAAACAGTGATACCAGACTTTTGAACACTAATTGATGCAGTAAATAGAGAAAATCCAAAATAAATAACGATGTTTGGAATGCATGGCTGGTCTTGTTAACAACTGGGCCATGCTTTGCATGTTTGTCTGTAAACATGCCTCCTATAGTGCATTAGTCTCCTGTCCCCCAACCCCAGTTTCTACCACCCTGCCCCATCCCGTCCCTCTAACCTCTTCCCCCTGGTTCCGCTGGCTTCCTACCGTGCAGGGCAGAGAGGCACGGCGGTCGGCAGTAGAGCGAGAGGGCCTGCGGAAGCTCCTCTTCCTCTCTTTGGCCGAATCCTCTCCAGCCCCGTGACCCCAGTAACTGCTCATCCACTTTGTGAAGTTTCCATCATCATCCTCATCATTGTCCATGATGATCGCAGGCAGCAGCCGCAGAGACAGCTTGAAGGCCGGTGTGGAGCTCCCACTGGAGCTCCTGACCTGTGGGAGAAAACTGGACCAGGGTAATCCAAATCTGATGCCTGAACAGGGGTGATGCTAGACTGGCAGCTCCCTCGCTGGATGAAGTGCTGTACTCGCTCTGGGTGCCTGACGAATGGAGCCTGGACGCCAAAAAATGGCCTGCGCTGGACCAGACAGGGCCGGGCAATAGGCTGTAATTAGTTCCCTCGGGCTGGTTAGGTGAATGCAGTGCGGTGTAAGCCGGTCTAAAAACACACACACACTCACACTTGCAGCTTTGGCAAGTCTTTAAATAAGTGAATCCCCTGTAATCTGAATAACATCAGAGAAAGAGGGAGGGGATATAATAGAGGGACAGAGAGATGCAGGGCAAGCAATTGATGGGGGTGGGGGCTGGTGGAGAGAGAGAGAAAGAGAGGGAGAGAGACTATTGCTATGTGGAGGCACAAATCTAAATGGGCGGGGTACATATGTTTGTGTGTGGGTGTGTGCGTGCAGTGGGAAGGGGTGGTCGGCTTTTAAAATCTTTCCATTACAGAGTGCAGAGCCTAGAGGGCCAAGTCACACACAAGCGCACACACACACACACACACACACAGACAGACACCAATTTTCCCATACTTTCCACTGGTTGAGCACATGAAACCTGCCAATAATTATGGACTTCAGCAGTGAAGACTAGATTGTGTTGGGTATTCTACTGCAGGCATCATTTACTCTGCCACAACTACAAACACAATACTCTCAGCTGCAACTCTTTACTGTACAGACAGCAGTCAGGCAATGGGCTATATAAAAGCACTAAATGGTGCATGTTTGACTCTGCATTCACTCAGTTGCAGGTACACTCCACTGAAGTATTACAGCAGTGGAAGAATGGTTCAGCAAAGTGTGCTGACTTGTTAGCGGACACTGGTTTAGTAACCTCCTTTTCTTTGTCGCTGGGTATTTCAGTCTGACCCTGTTTTGTAGAATATGACAAACCCTCCTTCATAAAAGAGCAATCTGGGGCACACAGAAGCCTCCCTGGAGCTCTGTCTACTGTCCTGCTCCAGTTGTTCATATTGTCATCCCGCGGGGCAGAGGAGTATACTCTGTAAGAGGCCAGAGACGTTTGTAATATAGAGCACCTATTGTGCGTCATGCTGTGCTGGTAGACTGTATGACCTCTGGGTCACATAAAGTACTCCAGTACTTCTCTTAAAAGATTTGATAGAAAAATAATTGACTATGTGAGACAGAAGTTAGACAGAATATTGGCATTAACAGAAATATTACAGAACTATCAATTAATGAATAAATATGACTTCAGAATTTCCAGTTTACCCACACATGACCAGTGACTGATCAAGTAAATTCTGCATCAGAGCGATAAGTTAGATTACCTGACAACCATAACTTTAGGAAGAATTGTTTATTGCAATTATTAATAATGCCAGAGGTGTATCGTAGTACATTTTTATTTTATGCCATTTTATAAAATCTCTGTTTTGCAGCATGCCTTATAACACCTCTTACCAAGGCTTCTACTACCAAGGGTGATTGGAAGTTCTTACATTGAGCAGCTGACCTTTATATTTTAAAGAGTTACAAAGGGTTAGCTAATTAGGTGAGGTATGTTGGAGCAGGAAAATGTGATACTGGGCCATGGTACTCCAAATTATTAAGACAAAAACAACAGTATCAATCACAGAAATATACAATACATATTATGTCCAAAAGTATTCACTCACCCCTTCTAATTAGTGAATTCAGCTTCTTTAAGGTTCAGTCGCACACACAGAGTTTAATTTCTACAGAAAAGTGGTGCTAATAAGAATGGGATGTTTTAGAGATACACATGACTATCATATAAACAGCCATTTCTAATGGGACTATCCTAACAAGACTGAATGTATTGAGAAAAACAAAGATGACTGAGGTGTTTCTGCCCTGAGGTGAGAGCCGAAGCCCCATCTCAGAAGACTGGGCCAGTGAGGAAGACATGAACCCAAACCTTTAATACAAACATTTCACACGCTGGATCTCAGACTGCCGAGTAAGGTCCACATTTATTTCTGGATTGCAAAAGCCACTCCACCTCCAGGGAGTCCATCATTCCATACAGTGTAATTCACTCATCTGCAGTCTAATGCTGTGTAGCTTTACACCCCTCTAGCTGGCCCTTGGCATTGGACAGCTGCTCCAGAACATCCAATCAAATCAAGTTAAGTCAAATAGGTTTTATTGTCATTTCAACCATATACACACAGTACACAGTGAAACTCAACAATGTTCCTCCAGGAACATGGTGCAACACAAGAACAGAACAGAACACCAAAAGTGCAGACAGGATGAAAGAGAGTGCAAGAAAAACAAGAGCAACAATTCAACTGGACAAGACAACATTTAGTGCCCAATCTGAAAACACTTTTCTGTATAAATTAGCTGTGAGCAATAAGTGCACCTTCAGTTAAGTAACTGGAAGGTCTTGGTGGAGCACAGTGAAGCTATCAAAGAATTTTTCACTCAATTCTTTTATTTACTGATGTTTTTGGCTGATTATTTTATATTCTCTGTCTTTACCAATCCAAATGAAACTTGGCAGGCTTGCAACCCTGATATGGAATAAGAGCTTTGTGTGTTTACGTGGCCGTTCTGCCAGAAATTAGGAATTTGTATGTTGGCCTCTAAGAGGCACATGACACAGCTCAATTGTGGAGTAGTGCCACCTAGTGAATAACATCTGCTCTTCACTAGTCAATATCTTGTGACATAAAGGTTCAAACTTGACATAATTTGATACACTGCATCACCAACACATTCTTTGGAAGCTAAATCTGTGAAATACAATCCACAGAGGGCTCTGCACCTGACACAATGAAGCATCTCAAGAACTGATTGAGCCAAAATTTTGAAATTTGGTCTGTGTACACGTGGCTACATTTACTCACATCTTCTAAAGGTCTTTTTGGCTCATTCAACAAAACGCTCATTTATAACATTCAAATTTCCACTAAAAGTTGAAATTTCTCAGTCTGTTATTATCACAAACATCAATACTCACCTTAAATCACATTAACTGAACAACAAAAGATCACATTAACATCATTAAAATACTTCTGCTCTCAACTTCTGCGGCATATTACGCACTGCAATGCGGAACATCTAGCTCTGGAATCATTTTGTTGACTATTTTGTTTGCTCATTCCTGTTCCAAATCTATACTTTATATAATATAAAAAAACTGCATTTTTGATTTGTTTTTTATATACTTTTATTCCCTTTTATCTACTCTTCTGTAAAAATCTGCTTTCAGAAAAATTGACTAGGGTTGTTGTTGAAATCATAAACTGAAAATAGGTCAACATAAACTGCAATTGAATTTATGAATTTATCAAGTTTGATTAATCAAAATAATTTAAATTATGTTCATATCATTTTCTTTGAGCATGCCGTCTTTGATTCAGAATCCAGAACCTCATAATATGGGCACCTAAATGGGGAGATGCTGATGGTTTCTACATGTAGTTTATGATAATAAACTTAGAGTGTGAAGAGAAAGAGTATGTCTAAACATGCGTTCATTTCTGGCTACAACACAAGCAGACTTGCAGGACTATTATTATCTTAGTGGGCCCAGGCCTCTGTGGATGTTTACTCAGACCTTAAAAAATTTCTTGAAACAGTTCACAGCACTACTAGTTGAAGCTCTGGTGCAACAAAGCACATTGCCAAGACAGGAATAGCCTTGGATGTCTTTATTTGGACCTACATAATTGGAAGTCTGGGGAGATAAATCGGTTTTGTCTGGCATTTAGACTGGGAATCTGACCAGACTATCTACAGTGGTCCTCTGACACGTGCATAGACGAGACATCACCCCGACCCTGTCGCTTATCATTTTTTAAGCACAAACATAGATTGATTGTGTCTCGTGTTCTAGCTGATTGAGCAGAGATGTCCATGGCTGAGTGTGTGGTGTATTGAATTGACATTTTGCATGTGTCAGCTGGAGGCTGTAGATACAGTATTGGGGATGTGCTGAACTACTAAGCAGACTTACTGTCTGTAATAAAAGAAATAGACTGATACTTTGTTCAGATATGGATACCATTTCTACATGAATAAGCTATATTACAACCACACAATCTGTTAAACACACGTAAAGTGAAGGACAAACCGTGTTGATAGAATTAAAATGATGTAGATTACACTTCTAAATAGAGTAGGTGTCTATTTGTCTGTACTTATGTGTATTCAAATTATTAACAAATAAACAAAAGACTATATATTTGCAGATTTGGAGCTGTCTGTTGCAGTAGTTACTAAACTATTTCTTTTAAATGCTCTGAAGAGGCTGCTGTCATTGGTGGTTTATGTTGAAGCATGACGGCTGATTGTGTTGCATTTAATTTGAGGGGAAAGTTTGCTTTGAAATCCTTGTGCTAAAGTTTTGTTAAAGGCATTTTAAAACTGAAGACAGCATCTTTTTGAGGACAAGTGGTGTTTAATGCATAAATAATGTCCACATGGGAGCCTCTGTTCCTCTGCACAAAGAGACAATGCAATATAAACAAAAGCTGTGAAGAATGCAGAACAAAACTATTATTTGTCAGTGGCAGCCTTTAGCTTTCAGAAGCCAGCAGACTGCTGGAGCTCATTAGGGTGGAGGACAGAAGGCCTCGGGGCGGAGAGATTGAATCGCTGATCCTGACTGCTCACACTGGCACATGAGTCATGGGAAACTGAAGCTAGACTTTATAACACAAAAACATTTTAGAATGAATAAAGTAAATAAACTCACCAGTCAAAAGTCACTCAAAATGTTCAATAATGTAACTGTATTATGTATATAATAATTCAAATATAATGCTAGTCCTATGCAACAAAAACAACTCAGAATGTTGTATCTAAAATGAACAAAGTTGCAAATCTGTAAAGCAATGAGCAATGCCACAAAGTATTATCAATATATTAGATATACATTACTCCTTTAGCAACATCTTTTTGTTCCTAAAAAGAAATGAAATGAAAGTTTCTGTCTGGTTTGCATTACCTAAATGTACACTGTAGATCTTTGTAGAAGAACAACTATTTTCATACAATATATTAACCAGCATAATTATTCATATGAATGAGTATTTCCAAATTTGTATAGATTTGCATGTTAAATCCTCAGGCGTACAGTGAGCTGAAACAAGTATTCTAGACCAAAAGACCCTTGTAACCTTGGAGAATGTAAGTCTATTTGCCAAAAGGAATCGACTACAGCCGAACCCAGAGCTGGTCCTGACGAACCTGGCGCCCCTTGCGAAAACGTTTTTTGGAAGGGGTGTTTTTTGGTCTTTTCGTGAACAGAAGGAAAGAGGGGGATACAAGGCCCTCTCGTAATATGTGGGGCCCTAATCAAATTAAGTAGTGAAGTCTAGTCAGTGCGGTATAGTTCAGAATCACAGGACATTTATTTTGAAAGATGTCGCTGTCCTTATTGAAGATTTCCTGTACTATTTTCTATTTAACAAAAATAGTGCCATTCTTTGGAAATAACTTGACATTATTCATATGTTATATTTTTTGAACTTTCTAATTCTTAATTATATTCAAATCTTTTATCATCTCTTTAGAGATGGCTTTTATTTTGATAGACAGAAAGACTGTTCCTGTGTGGTTTGACACTGTGCTGCAGGCTCGCAGTGCCCTTGTTAGCGAGCAGGCTATCTTCAGGAAACATGAATAACACCTCGTTTTGAAAAAAAAACTGTATACCTCAGTTTGAACCCTTAATAGTTCAGTATGTTACGAGCAGGAGGTGCTGTTGCCTGGTAAGACGCTGTCTCCTCCATGCTGCTGCTATGGTGTGTTCTGTAGCCTTGAAGCTAACTTAACTGGTCCACATCGGTCAGATTTACACACATCACGCTGGATAGCTCGGACTGTTGAGCTGTTTGAGGTGCTGGCAGTATAAACATTCTCTCCCAAGTCATGCCAGGATGCACTTTTGGCTTTTAAGTTGTTTTATGCCTCTACTTATCTGGTGTAACGTGACAATTAGCTGGCTAGCTTTAGCCCTTCAGCAGGAGCACAGCCTCACACCCTTCTAAACTCACATGACAGACCCCCTCACCTCTGACAGACACGGGGGTCGAGGCTGACTGTAGTTCACCATGCAGAATAAATTTGCACCTGCACGTTAATAAGTCAGTAACGTTAAATGGGCGTCTGGTGGTTTAGTGGTTGGGGAGTTGGCCCTGCACTCAGAAGGTCGTGGGTTCTAGGACTGCTAGTGGCACCACTGAAGTATCCTTGAGTGAGGTACCGTCCCCACACACTGCTCCCCGGGCGCTATTTTTCTGGCTGCCCGCTGCTTCACTTGGGTGAAGGGTTAAATGAAGAGAAAACATTTCGTGCCGTTCACACTGTCGTCTGTGGTGTGTTCATGTATGACAAATGGTCACTTTACACGTAATACAATGCAAGTCACTGTTAAGCCTAGTGTGTGATGGCCTAGTTGGTGAAGGGCTGGTCAAGCATTGCTGGTTGCTTATTGTAGGTGCAGTGTGTAGAGAGGTATATTTACCCTGACATCCTTTTATCAATCCAAATGTTAAAGTTAAACTGCTGGTTGATTTCAAATCGGGATCAGCTTGGATCAGTTCAACTTGGCATTTATATTGAGCCATTTAACTTGGCATTTATATTGAGTGATTGAGAGTCTACAAATATAAGTGTATGTGTCAGGAGTCTGAGCTGTCAACCATAAGCTTTAGGTGACCTCTCTGGTGATCAGACCTGTGTGAAAAATGGTTGAAGTGATCAAAGTGGACTTTGAATTAAATTCAACTTATGCAAGTCATAGCTGATAGCCTTTTGCCTCCAGTGGAAACAGGAGCTGATGATATTTATCAGTGTGGAAATCTAATGCTTAGAAGCCTTTTTGTTTAGTTTAAAACACACAAAAGCAAAGCATTATGAACTTGTAAATGGCAGTGAACCAGTCACTAACACAAATCTATTTTCCTTTCCTCTTAGCATGGCTTGCAGGAATCTGCTCCCCTCCAGAATGGGAGTGAGGTTTCGGCTGCCTCTGCAGAAACTGCACCCTTTCTCTCGTGCCATCCATCACCGCTACTCAGCCAACAGCAACCCCCAAAGACCCCCTCACTGCTCAGCAGCTCGTCATTTTACATCCCTCTCCAGGCTCCCCATGCGTCCCCCCAAGTCTCGCTCAGGAAGCCATGGCTACCAGCAGCAGCGCTCCTTCTGGGTGGTTCGTCTGGCCTCTCGGCTGCTGAAGCTCCGTTACATTCTGTTGGGCTCTGCTGTTGGGGGAGGCTACACTGCAAAAAAGGTGCTGTGACTCGTTATTAACTTCAGCATTGTTTAGAGGCATTAAGAGGTCTACTAGATTCAGATTCTTTGTCACATAGACAGCTATACAACGCATAGTGAATTGTGCCCTGAAACGTCCTTGAGAATGTACAATTTAGTCACAATAAATTCTATCCAAAGAGAATGTTATAAATACAAATGGAAAAAATATGTATATTAAAATAAACCTTACAAGTATAAACAAGACTCAAAATGTGCCAAGGTAATAGAGTAGAACATAATGAGGTAGATTAGAAAAGGGTTTTTGAACAATGTTCTAATTTACATTACTTAATTAAAAAGACATTCCTGCCTTTTAGATATTAGAAGAGGAATATTACAATCTTTACACAAGAAAATTTTGCTCATAGTAATATCTTGGGAGAGCAAGATTTTCTGGTTTAAAGACTGGACTATTCCTCTTCTAATGTATAAAAGATATGAGGAGTTTTTGAAAATCTTTGTGTACTTGGGGGTGGAGCATTTATGGAGGCGAACGCAGAAGAAAATCAAGTAGCTACTTACTGCTACGAAGCTGAATGTATTATTGCAGGCATAATACTGTAGTAACCATCTTCAGATCTGTACGGGGAAGAGAATGGGTTGCTTAGAGGCCTTGTGGAATGAGAAGGACATCCAGCTAAAATCTGGTGTTAGTAAGTAACTGGTATAATGGGAGCCTAACTAAGAATTTTTTGAACACATTTAACGGTAATGTTTTGCTATATTCATTACTTGATAAAGACACTCTAACTCCACATTATCACACGCTTCATTATCATGTCACGCTCTGGAGAAGAGTGGTGTGCTGAAGTTCTTTCAATAGTTTATCACATGCTGTTGTGTGAGTATCTTTTTCTAAGAGCCATTAAGAGATATTTATTCTTCGTTAATTGTGTATGTGAGTTTCACATTCACACGTGGTCATTTTGCATACATGTAGGGCTGCAGCTATCAAATATTTTTGGAATCGAGTATTCTGTCGATTTTTTCAACGATTAATCGAGTAATCTGAAAAAATCCTACTTTTGTGTTTTTAAACAGCTATATCAATATATAAATATCAATATATGTGTTATGCAACATGAAA
>JBBPCY010103310.1:0-20105 GCA_037974405.1 Brachyalestes nurse | reverse complement strand
TCTCCTCTCACAATGAGACCAGTTGGATGGTAAAACACTACTAGAAGTTCCTCAAAGGTAATTATTGCCATTTTGTTAAAGAGTGAACAAGGTATTTGTTTTCTTTGAATTATTCTTTGAATTATGTTATGTAAACACTGCATCATTTCTCTTATTTTTATGTTTTGTCATTTCCTTTAAAAGTATGCTTTAAAGAACAATAGTTTTATTTGGAAATGAGGAGAAATATTGTCAGCTGTTCAATTCAGTAGGCTACTTGCATCTATAACAGATAAAACCTGAGAAACTGAACATTTTTACAGTGGTCTCTTATTTTCTTCTGGAGCTGTTTATATAAATAATTAAATAATAAATATTTAATAATTAAATTAAATAATTAATTAATCGAAATTAATTGCATACATTTTTGCTGTAAAATATTTATAATGTAATGAATTTGGCATATGAGTAAATGAATAATAAAAAAAAAACATTAAAGACTTTTAACATCTTTTTGATTTAATAAGTCATGTTTCTGCACTGTTCATGTGCATTAATGATTATAGCAATCAAAAATGTGACCTAATATGCTGAAGAAAAAAAATAAAAAATGCTTCAGCAAAAAAAATGATAGAACTAAGTCCTTCTATAAGGTGCAGTTTAAGACAAGGTACATATAAGCACGGGTTACAGAAGCATTATAATGCGGGGGGACCACAGTTGTTGGGTCTGGAACGGGGTTGGGGGTGTGAGCAGGGCCGGATTAACATGGCCAGGGGCCCCTAGGCTACAGGTTCAAGTTAGCATCGATGTGGCTAGAATGTCCCAGAGACACGTCACAGGAGGCCTGATCAGAGAAGCTAACACTACAAGCGCTCGCGGCCCCAGAAACAGAGGGGGTATCTAGTAATGTTATATCTAAAAATATCTAAAATGTTGCTTGATGTTGATGCTTGAAGTAAACCATCATGCAAGAGTTTTTAATGTCATCGGAGTGAGTGTGTGTGTGTGCGTTTGTGAAACTAGTGGCACATTCATCCACACATTGGATGGGGTCTGAATGGGATGGTCCTTCACCCTCACCAGTGCTAGTACTGGCTGCAGCTGCAGGTAACACAGGGTTAGCTGCATTTGCAGGTGGTTTAAAAAAACCTGTTAATTTCGGGATGTTATTCAAGAGAACTCCATGTCTCCATGGGCTTTTTCGCGTTGCGCCTTGCGCTTTTGGGCACCGCTGTCATATTTTCGGTCACACATTGTATATGCCTATATCATTCGTCTCTGTTAATATCGCTGTTCAACTGTGGCGTGAGTGACGTGCGTCTGACGTTTATATACGGAAGGCGGATTTGCCTCACCCAATCAGCGTCCGCTTATTTAAATGTTTATTTTAATCCAATGGATATTAAGTTTTTTCTTTCTTTTGACCAATTGGGGCCCCCTGGGAGGTGGGGGCCCCTAGGCTGAAGCCATATAAAGCCTGTGCATTGATCCGGCCGTGGGTGTGAGGGGTAAAAGCTGTAGTGTAGTGTTTTCTCTGGAGGCATCTCGCCGGTTTCACTCATACAAATCACTGGCTGGATAAATATGTCACCCATGCATACAAGGCATCTCAAGATAAACTCAGCAACAGAGACCGTGTTGCTGGGTCACAGGTAGATGGGACAGTTTGGGTCTGAGTGCCTGGTCCAGTGTGGCGGGCCGCTGGCGTTGGTATCGTGAGTTCTGGCTCGGACCGCCAGCTTTGCTTCTAAACGTTTTGCGGTGAGGTGATATTTTAGACGTGATACACTCAGATGATACAAAAATTTCTTATTGCATGAATTGCAGATGCCATACTCCTATCACCAGTCCCACCGTTCTGTTTTTAAACGTAAACTCTCCACTCACTGGCCCGAGCAGCACGTTCATCTTCATTTTACAGAGAAACTGTGGCCAGAATGTTTTTCACGCATTATTATTTCTGTAATTAATTGATCGAAATAAACGCCTTAATTCGACATCCGTTATATATAGACTGGGAAGAACTGAATTACGGATATCTGACGTGCATATCCACTCTGGCTATTAAAAGGGGGGGCGGAGCTGGGGGGTGGGTTGCTGACGGGATTGCGCGCCGGCCCAAATTTGCCAAAAATGCCCGGTATGCCCAATGGGCAGTCCAGCACTGTGTGTGAGTAACTGCACAAGTTACTATTACTTTCTGAACTATTGCAAAGTAAACTGTAAAAATAAGAAACGCAAACCGTTTTAGCATTTAATAGCCAGAGTGGATATGCACATCAGATATCCGTAATTCAGTTCTTCCCAGTCTAAATAAACATTACAGATATCCAAAACGACGTTCTTCCTATCTACAATGAACATTACAGATATCTCAAGCGTTATTCCTCCTAGTACAAATGACGTCACTTTCCCCCCATTCATGTCTATTGGGTTTTCACTTTTAGATATCCAGAACGACATTCTTCCTATCTACAATGAACATTACAGATATCTGAAATACAATTCTTACTAGGAGAAACTTTCGTTTAAGATATCTTCAATACAGTTGTTACTAGTGATAATTCTCATTTCGGATATCAAAAACTTAAAAAGAGTCTTCAGATATCTATAATGTGTTTATGACTAGTTTATGACCCATTTTCTCCTCATGTTTCTGACGTGTTTCCCTCCTGCTCTTTTTCTCTTCCTTCCCCTCGTGCCTCCCCACATTTCTCCCATTACGTTCCCCCTTTCCCTCACTCACTCCGTCACTTTCTCTCATTCTGTCCCTCTTTCAATTTCCCTTTTTTTCTCTTGCCCACTCCTTCGCTTTATCGTTCTTTCCCTCTGTCTCTCATATTTACTCTCTCTCTTCCTTCCTGTATCTCTCTCTTTGTCCCTATCTTTTTCTGTCTCTTTCTCTGTCTTTATACCCAAAGACATTGATCCAGTTTAACACACACCAGTGTTAAATGGCTCAGTGTTAAATGGAGCAGGAAAGTCTTCACAAGATGGGATGTTTTATTTGCTTCCTTTTGACAGAGAGAAAAGTTTGACGGAAACAGCATATTGTCAGCAATCTCCGTTTATTTCCAAATGAACAATCACAGCATGTATTTCCTCAATATTTGAGTAATACTCTTGCCATTTCCTTTGCTTATTCAAGGGTCACAGGGCAAAGGAAACTGTGTAAAGCTACAAATAAGCCCAGTTATTCACGCATGGGTGGACACCTTGCTGAAACCAGTTGTGCAATAAAAGAGGTGTGGGAATTGATGGGAAGAATGAGGCAGGATGATCAGTGACAGGAAAGTACAGTTTTCAATAACCAGTAAAGGACAGACCGGGGGGTCTGTCCTTTACTGGTTATTGGAAACTGTACTTACTCCTCCCCCCATGCTTGAGCGATGGAGCGAGAAGTTTCAGCCACACTCGTGTACTGTGCCCTGTACAAGCTTTGTAAGCTGACTCTTCACTGTTGGCTTGAATAAAAAGACCCAAATGGTTTACAGTAGGCATTTCTCAGGAAGCGTTCTATGAGGTGACTTGTGCGGACTGGGGTAGTCAGGTTTCTCGGAATGCGTTAGTAGAGGCAATGGCAGCAAAGGAAAGGAACTACCACCCATCCTACAAGATTTTGTCACACTCTTTTGTCCTCCTCACTCAGCAAACACAAACAATTAACAACATAACTATCAACTTCCACAATTATTTGCCACCTTTGACCCTTTTATAGGGATGCATTATGAATATATCTATTGCATATGTATATAGTATATGTATGTATAGTATATGTATTATTGCATATGTTTTTTTTATAATAATGAAAGCAGTTTGGGCCCCATGGCGACACAGTGGCCTCACACCTCTGGGGCTGGGGGTCTCGAATCCAGGTCCTGGCTTTGGGTGTGTGGAGTTTGCATGTTCTCCTCGTGGTGCTGTGGGTTTCCTCCAGGCAGTTTGTGTATATTGTGTGTTATTTTAGTGTAAATACCAATTACAGTGATACAGAGATGGAAGTGAAAAAGCAGAGTCTCGAGCCTGAGCCGAATTGAGCTGTGATGTCTGGAACGCTGCCGTTCTAAATGCAGATTTATTGTTCTGCATCCTCCCATCCTCGGGAGTCAGAACTCCTCAGCTGCCAAAAACGGGAGTCCGTCCGTATTGAGGAATGCCCAGTGAGTGACAGTCTTGAACATCAGAAAAAAGGAGTTGCTTCATCTGAAGCAGTAAAGCATTTCCCATGAGTCTTTTTGTGCACAGGGATTTATATGCTGTCAGAAACATTCTAATTCCGAGTTTGCAATTACTTAGTGGAAAACTCTTTTCAGTGATGCCCAAGTTGCGATGCAGGAAGGAGGATAGGACTAACAAACATGGCGCAAAGCAAAACAAAACAAAAGCACTGACAAAAGCTGAGTTAATAATGCTAATTTACCCTAAAGAACAAATGCTACACCTGGTGCTCTTCAATCTGTCTATGTCGCCCAAGACCACTTTTTTTGACATAGATAATAAAACAATTATCAGTTTCTGACAGGTCATCCATTTTTTAAAGCTGCTTCCTTATTTGTGCGGGATTTCTGGCCTTGCACTTGAATGTGTGACAAAATGTGAGTTCATTAAAGTCACATTGGAAAGTATCTGGAACAAAGATCTCTCTGTTTCCACTGTAGTTGCTTAAAATATGTTTTTTCAAAAAATGTATTCAACCAAAAAACACACTGTTAATAAATGATTAAGTTGGGAGGGATATGCCTCAGTCAAACCTGGACCTCTGATTTTCACCCAGAAACAGAAAGGTTTACATAACTGGCTACGCCCTTTTCATGGACAGGCCTTTTACAGCCAAGGATATTTACTGTGATTGGTTATTTCATTCTAAATACTGAAGTAAATGCTATGTACTGAAACGTCTATTGGGCTTCCTTTTTTACTTTCTATTTGGTACACAGAAGTCTTTTTCCCCCAGAAATAATCAGTAAAGTTACCCCATTACAGTTTGAGGTAGGTACTGAGTCCTTTGTATTTGTATATTTATTACTGATCTATTACTAATGATCAAGCTCTTCATGACCTGGATCAAGAGTGTTGGATCAGGGATTAGTTGAAACTGTACAGGGCAGTTGGGGTTTATGTCTCTCTTCTCTTTTCTCTCTCTCTCTCTCTCCCCAGTTGTCACTCCCTCATCTGCCTCTCCATCTGGAGTGCACATTTTGATCTCTAGTCCAACCCGTTCCTCCCTTCGTTATTTTGACTTCTTTGTGTGTTTGTTTTCACTCACAACCACGGTTTCTTTTTGTTAGCCTTCCCTTAGACTGCCGGATGCCTCACTGGTGTCTCTTTTGTTATTTTCACCTTGACACTATGAGTATTATTCCTGTTCACTCGCACCAGCAGGAGAGCAGGAAGCTGAACATTAATGAGCATATAAATCAGCGTAACCAAAACATTAGGTGAGTTTAAGTCATTTGGTCCAAGTTGCGAACAAGGTGAGCTCAGCAATAGCAAAAAATGATCTTACAGACCACTGGGGACCACAGTATTACTTAAGAACACTTCACGGCATGAAGGAACACAGATGAGATCATGAACTTTGTCCAGGACACGGTGCCAAATACTGTCACAAAGAGAGGAATTCAGTGAAATAACCTTCATGGGGTTTAACCACAGCTGCTGGCATTAGCCTGAGGAGCAGAACTGGGCTGGGCTATTATATGCATGACCCAAAGACTGACCTCAAGAGAGATGGAAAGAGGAATGTGAGGAAGAAAAAAGGAACTGCTCGTGAATCAAAAGCAGCCTCATCTGCGAACCACCTCATCTGTGAAATATGCTGACATGGTCATGTGGCTGCCAGTTCAGCTGGTCTCTGTAGTTAATGTCACAGCCAAGAGCAGCAAAATGAATTTAGAACTGTTGATCCCTGCAAGACTATGATCTTCTTGTCATTTTGCAATGCAATCAAATCATTAGTTACTAGATGCCCCCATTTGTTTTAATGTAAAATCCTAACAAATATGTAGACTGAAAAACAAGATGCAAAAAACTGTTCCTGACTTCCAAAGTCAATAACGCAAACCTCCCCTGAGCATGCAAAAATGCACCAAAAAAGCAGCACTCAGGGAAGAAAAAAACATTGGTTGGGAGAGAAAAAACATTTTTGGTTCCCTGAAGAACCTTACAGTGAGTGGAAATCCACCAAAACAAGCAGGACCCAAGGAAGAAAAAATAAAAAAGGCGTTGGGATAGAAAAATCATTTTTGGGTCCTTGAAGAACCTCTTTGGAACTTCATTCCAGAACTGCTTCAATGTGAAGAAACCTTTGTTTAAGTTTAAAAAACCTCCACAAAACGTAAAGGTTCTACAAAGAACTATGGATTTGGGAAATAACGTTTACATTATATAAAGGGTCAATGAACCTTTAAAAGGTTCTTTACATGCACTAACCTCTTTATTAAACATGGTTTCTTAGGGGAGCAAAAAGGCTTATCACAAGGGTCCTTTGGCCTCGCTTTAAGAACCCTTTGTGGCCCCCTGTAGTTTATAGACTTCAGGTCGTCACTGCTGACACAGGTGTTCAGCTGCACACATGCTGCTACAATCTCCAGAGAAAAGCAGAGCCAATAAAATGGACGCTCTAAGGTCACCGTGCCAAAAGCCTAGCGTCGGCCAGAGGTGTATAAAGCTTCCCCAGCGTTGGGCGGTGGAGCACTGCATCTGCGTTCTCAGGAGTGCTGGATCCAGGACTGATCAGTATCTGACCTTACTAATGCACTGAATGTAATCATATCCTCACAGCAATGTTCACAGCATCTAATGCAAAGCCCTCTCAGAGGAGTAGAGACTGATTCTGTGGCAAACAGGGAATTTCAGAAAAAACGCTGGGCACTTTTATGAAGTATGTCTACAAGGCAAAGCCATTGGAAACACTTGTACACAGTTTGTCTGATTTTGGAGAATTTTTTTTTAAATTGTAGTTAAGTCAAGGTCAGGGTCAAATTTATAAGCATTTATGTTTTCTTTTTTTGTTTTTTTTTACAGTATGTGTGTCAGTGGTACTTTTACTTAAGAACTGCAATCAAGTGCTTTCCGTTCCTGACTGTACTGATTATTTCTGTTTTTATTTCTAGTTTCCTTTTGCAGTGCACTGACTACATGCTGCATTAAATTCACCTCCAAAACATTCTATGCATTAAAAATATTTTATTTACAAATAATCCAGTGATTCAGGAGAAGAGGCAGGATGCATGGCTGAGGTAGTTTTGTTTTAATCTGTGGAAGTAGAAAAGTTTGTGAACACAAAGAATCCATGAGACTAATAAGTTGCCTTTCAAGACATGAAGCTAAAACACTCATCAGCACCTAGAGGAATGGGTCACCCAACGTTCAGCAAAGGTCAAGGCACCTAGAAGGGCTATAAATACAGGGCAGCACAAACAAGGAACCCCTGAGAAGAGCCAGAGACACAGATGATGGGTGTGACACAGAGGTGGAGCAGGGTAACAAAAAAAACAAAAAACAGAAGCACATGGTTAGATACAGGAAGGAGAATTTATTTTTCAGTTTGTAAACACTGAACAACATAGAAACATGTTAAAAAACGTTCAGATATATGGCCATTCATAGTGGAAAAAACACAAAATCTGCTGTGAGAAAGTTACTTGATAACCATATGATGAGAAACCACA
The DNA here is from genome assembly GCA_037974405.1 of Brachyalestes nurse. NCBI lineage: Eukaryota > Metazoa > Chordata > Actinopteri > Characiformes > Alestidae > Brachyalestes > Brachyalestes nurse. The sequence goes on along the minus strand of JBBPCY010103310.1, from coordinate 12,450 downwards.
GAGGTGTACACTTTTCCATGTGTAAAACCTTTCCACATGGAAGTGGATATGAGGTGATTTTCCCATTTACTATCACTTTCCGGTTTATTTATTAGTTATGCATCCACCCACACTCACCAGTCACTGGAATTGGCACACCCATACAATAGAACAATAGTCTGCTGTAGATAAGTATGCTATAAACCTTAGAGGGAAGAAAGGGAGGGTTTTTTGAAGAATAATAGGACAGCCAGGTCCGACACTGAAGGCAGCTTTGTCCTGCTCCTCATGCTGCCTACTGTAACAGTCAGAGACTTCTACATTAATAAACTTACGACATGTCTGTAGATTGTATGACGCAACTTAGTACAGAAGAACAAAACGTCATCAGCATGCACTACTGGTGTATTAACAGAACTAGAAGAGGCGGTGTACTGGTGTCCAGTGTTCTGGCTGGTAGTCCTTCGTTTGCCTCTCTACTGTTTGGATTTTGCGCTGTTGAATACATCATTTCATGCTGCATTTTTATTGGCTGGTCAGTAGATAACGGTCATACCAGCACACACTCTACGAGATGGTCGTTCTAAATTTCTGACATTGTTAGAAAATAATTGGAGATTGTCACCATGACTACACCCATCTTTGAACCCCTGTCACAGTACAACGTAGGACCACCGTTTAGGAGCCACAACAATTGTTTCACAATTGCCACCTTGCTTCTGGGACAGCCCAAAAACATACACTGTATCCCAGGCAATAGAGGGATTTATATTCATGCGAAGGTACTTCTGACCCAGTAGAATCTAAGATGTGCTTTGGCGGCAGCAATGCATCACAGAGTTGCCAGAATACTGAGAATGATTTTACACTCAGAACCTGACACTAATGTAGTGTCACTGGACTCACGGGACTCAAGGGATTTAAGTTCTATTCTATTAGCTTACAGGCATCCGCTCTGTCTAGCATCATGTTGAGGACCATCCTACCCGCCCAGCGAGAGCAAATCCAGTTGTGCTCTTTTGGATCTCCAACCATAGATGGATGTGGCACCACCACGGATCCAATGTTCAGTGGGGCTGCCCAGCAGATTCACTACACTTATGACTTTAGAGGGAAAATAAGTTATTTGTCCAAAAACTAATCAAGGAATTATTTTGAGTTCAAAGCTTTAAGATTTTTACTTTTCACAGAAAGAGCCTCTACACTTCACCATGTTTACTGGCAAGACTATCTAAGCACAAGCATTAATTTAAACTTAATTTAAAGCAGACAAAATGCAGCTGTGCTCTAAAAGACAAACAGCAAGTAGAAAATAGTTAAGGCTGTTGTTTGCCAAATGGCCTGTTTGAGTGAAGTTCATCTATGCAGCTACAGAAATCTGATTGTGAAATCCATGTGCCGCACAACAAAACACTTCACCACATGTGGTTCAAAAATCCATTCTTGTTTGCGGTTAAAGGCCACAACGAAGCGCTGGTTCTGCTTTGTTTGTGTGCTTATACACTCAGCTGGGGACTGGAGAGGGTTGCCGAGGGAATAGGAGCAGGAGTGAATGGAATGTGCACAGACAGCTGGACAAGGCAGACAGACCAAGGACAGGTTTTTATCAAACTGATAACAGCCCCACTTCATACACAACTGCCAGACAGGTCATTCCTAATGGAGAGGGCAGCAGGAGCGTCCGTTTGACCGTGAGCCATGGGCGCCGGAACATTACAGCGGGGGGGCATATCCCCCAACTTTTCCAAAGCACTCGTTTTGTCCCCCAACTTTTTGTTTCCCGGACAATGGCCGAGACTTTGCACTCGTGCACCAACCCCCGCCCCCATCCCCTAAAAAAAAAAAAAAAAATTGGACAAAGTTACACAATGTACACAGAAACCAGCACTGACTACGCTGTGTGTTCAGCTGAGGCAGTAGAAGGATGTTTGGTGATTCATGTATTGCTCTAGAGTAGCAGTTATCATGTGATAAGCCTGTTTTCACTACATTTCTCAGGCACTCAGTCATTTTCACTGATTTGTAGTCTGACAGTTCCATTCGTCCAAAGACTTTGTTAAGGCATTATTAGCACAGGAACACAGCTGGTGTCAGTGTGGTGTGGTTCCAAATCGAGATGGGATTTTAAGGGGAGGCTGATGTAAATGAGCCTGGAGGACTGAGTACACATTGTTTCTTGTCAAAAAAATCTGTCAAAAGAAATGACTAGAAACGGATTGTTTTTGACCACTTACAGCCCAAAAACAACAGGTCAAATTAAAAATAACAATAGTCAAACGGGACTGATTTACATCTAGCCCAAACTGTAGATTCACACAGTTTAGTGCATGTCAAATGCATTGTGTTTTTTTTTGTGTGCAGATTCAGTTTCTATTTGGGCACACTGTCTTAAAACCACAACACCCAGATCCAACCCTTAGTACTGGTAAGAGCTGACAGGGCCTGTTCTAAAATCTGACTGGCTGAGACACAGAACACGTGCACATGTGTGGCCATATATCATATGAACACATGAAAACAAACACAATGCTGCTGTGAAATGCAGTGATTGTTCTGTTAACTTGTTATTGTCATAGATAATAGAACACATCAACCTTCATGGATTTAACTACAATTAATAGGTAAGAAGCAAGTAATGTAATGATTTCATTACTGTAGTAAAGCTACATTACTGTAGTGTGAGATATGTTGTTTTAGGCCTTCAGTAATATGATCATCTGTCACTGGCATCATTTAATCAGGGGTAGACAAGGTTGAGGAGCTTTTTTTAATTTAGTTCCCACTTATATCAGTTTCAAACTCATATCAGACTGATATCACCCATTAGTCACTGCAGTACACACCACCAAATGCGGTGGGGGTTGTGGTGGATTGGAGAGGGGCTTGAACTGCTCTAGCATGTTAAACTGACTAAAATAAAAATAAAAGGTGAGAAGAATAAAGTGTCGCTTTCCCCCCAGTATGACTGTGATCATGGATATGGTGTAGTAATGTAGCATGAGACCCCTTTCCTAAAATACTGGAGAATAACTCTGGAAAGTAGCTTTTCTTTGAGTCACAGTACAATCGGAGATGAGATAGCATCTACTGCCTGGGAAAGCTATGTTTTTAGCATCACGGCAGTAGTGTTTGTTTTGTAAATGGCATCAAGCAGTGTTTATAGTCTCATTATTTGTGCATATGAGTGAATGTCTGTGCATGTACATGGTCAGTACTCGTGGTCAGAGTGCAGCTGTGTCATTTTGGTCAGACTGTGTTGGTAATTAAAGACATTCAATTACTCAAAACAAGTAAAATGGGGGCTATTAATCACAAAACCACTACCACAATACGGTCTGAGTGAGAAAGAGACACTAACTGGACCATATTTGGATGCCACTCGGCCGAAACAGCACTTCTCAAAAAGAGATTATTTCCAGGAACTGTCTTCTTCAGAAAGTCCCAGTTTCTCTCGAAGTCAGAGGTTTTTGTGCCCTGGAACCCTGACTTCCCTTTAGATTAAAATGTTACTTTGCTGAACCTTTTCTCAGATTTAAAGATATTAAACCCAGAATGTTTCTGTTTATTGAATGCCTTTCTTTCTTTATTCATTCCAATACATGATTCATTTTGTTCAGCTTCCTTGACTTTATCTGATGCACTTTCCTTTAGTAGCTCTCCTGCTAATACTTTAAAGTTTGCCTAGAATAATAGTATTTCTAATAAGCTTCAGTAATAAAAACCGGCTTCTTTTCCAAATGTCAGTATATAAATTGTTTCAACAATTTCATTGGAATCCTGAGACTGTACATGTTTCATACAAGCTTAAACGCTCCAGTTTTTAGACTGGATGAAACTATTTTAAGTGCATTGTTTTTTGACAGGGACTGAGGTTACAGGATATGTCCTTTTACACCAGTGACCACAAATTATTTTTTTGGATCTCCATGCAAAAGCTTCAGCCACTTAGCAGTTTCCGGACGCCTTGCACTGAAAAAGCAGTCGTGAAGGAACTGAGACTTGTTTGCTAGGGTGGAAAGAGTTCTGAAAGTTCTACTAAAGTATTGTTTTAAGTGATAATTCAGAGGAATGCATGTAATGCTGGAAAGTGGACCAGTAAGAGGAATAAAGTTGTTTATTGATTTAAGTGACAGCTTAGTTACTTTACAGAAGTGGCTAAAGGTTCCGCTACCACAAGGGGGATAAGAGTTCAAGGAGGTGTGAAGGATATAAACAAAATCTTTTGAGACAAATGAAGAATGTCTTCTACTGTGACACTTTCATGAACAAGTGCACACATTTTGGTATTAGTATCACCACAGAAGTGGCTCAAACTAAAGTGACCGCACATGCTGAGCACTTCAGAGAACGTCACAGAGATTTAGAGTGGGCAAGAGAGAACCACTGGACCTAAATTAGCTAAGAGGAGGCCTCAGTAGAGCACATCATCTAGAGTTAAACATGTTTTACATTTTATAATAAATAATCAAATTAGTAGCTAATCGCATCCTTAGGTTTAAGGCTGAGTTATGCTCTATAAGAATAATTAAATAAAAATGTTTTTTAAAGAATTAAAAATAGCTAAGTTGAGAAATCAAACAAAGTGAAATTAGGATTTAATTATCAGAAGAGGGTTTCCCGTAAAGGGATTCATCCTTCATCCTAGAGAATATTTATTCTGAATGTGTGCATTCCAGGCAGGACCAGACTTGATCCCCCCGCCTCAAGTAACATTTTGATGAATTTGTACTGTTCTAATGACAATACATCTGCTTCTGGTTTATTCCTGAGCATTTAGTTAGCAGATCCTTTTTGTGTTTAAAATACATCTGTTGGTGACATCATCTTCGTGACTGATAACATCATCATTTTATTTGAAACTGAAAGTACACTGAAAAGTGTCTAGAAATACACATTGCTGACAGATGCTAGATATGCTGAGATATTTCACTGTGGTTTTAGTTACTCAAAGCAAAAGTAGTTTTTTTCCCCACATACTTGGGTGCAGCTGAGATTGCTTTTTGACAGATGTAACAATACATTCAGGACATGAATGAGTACGGGTATAAATCACCCCTCCCACCTCTTACTTAACAGTACAGCACATCATCGGAATGGAAGGGAATTTTTAGTTACGCTCCTTCCCCTTTTCTCATTTATTCGTTCCCTGTATTCACAGGCTAAATGAAAAAAGTCCAGAGTGATGCCATGCAGAACTGTGCTGCGGAGTCGCATGCCTCTAGAGAAGTCACATGGTTTCTGGTAAGAACAAGGGGTTGAGTCATGGATACTCTCCAAATGGAGAGAAGTCCCCCAGTCCCCCAAGCGCTGCCTGAATAAAAGCCCCTCCACGTAATGGAGCACACCACTGAGGGGGGCAGGGGGGTGCCAGCCCACTCACACACAACAAACATTCCCTTATCAGAGCCCTTCTAATATAGTCTGATAAGAGCATGCGCTTGATCTGTCAAAATGACCTCTCACCAAGAAATACAAGGAGAAACAGAATATTGCTCGGCTATTTTTTTTCGCCCCCTCCCCCGCCCAAATGTTTTCTCCAACAGTTAGCCTCACTGTTTTAAGCAGCAGCCATTCTGGAAGACTAAACAAAGAAATCTATCTTTTACAAGTTCAGCGCAGATTCACTGAGGGATTAAACTGGGCAAGTTCTTGGATCCCACCAAGAAAAGACCCTCAACAAACCCTCAAGGGCAAATATACTACTTATATTTTACTGCTGTCCCTGAGGTCCATTTATGAAAATTGAATGGAAACTTTGAACTTTCATCAAAGTTTGTTTGTGTGTGTGAACCATGACCAGGGTATTTGGCCCTATGAAGACTGGGACAGGCTCAAGGCCCACCGTGCCCCCTCCCCAACCCAGGTTTGGATAAGTGGCTCAGGTAATGAATGAATGAATGTCTTTGAAGGTCACTTCCACAAATGGAGTCAGGAGTGGATAATACATTTGGAAACTTTATTTGCACACAACATCAGACAAAATTGAAAGAGGGACAGAGAATGAGAGACAGTGACAGAGTGAGTGAGGGAAAGGGGGAATGTAATGGGAGAAGTGTGGGGAGGCATAAGGGGAAGGAAAAGAAAAAGAGCGTGAGGGAAACGTCAGAAACATAAGGACAAAAGAAGGAGTGTATATATATATATATATACTCAGTAAACCCCCAACAATCGCAGGGGTTACATTCCAAGAGCACCCGCCTATAGTGAAAAAACGTGTTGTTGTGTTTTGGTGAAAAAAATGCTTAAAAATGCCTATTTTTATAGTGTAAAACCTAAATATGCCCCAAATATGGTCACCAAACACTTTAATTTCATTTTAAACTCAGTTTAATACATTACCCTTAACAAAAATGTAAAGATAAACCCATATCTCTCTCTCTGTCTCTCTCTCTGGAAAGTCCAGAACGGCCGTCGCCGTCCGGAGCGCGGCCGTCGGGCCCGAGACGGCCGTTCTGGACTTTTCCAGAATGTACAGATTGCCAGTCCGCCCCATATACATTTTTGTTAAGGGTAATGTATTAAGCTGAATTTAAAATGAAATCTCGGCCCCCCAAACCACGGCCGTCGGCCTGTAATTCTCGGACGAGATGCTGAGCTGCATTGCCAGAAAGGCATTTGGGCGGCATCGAGCTTTTAGAAGAATGAAACGCAAACAGGAGAACAAGAGGGCAGCAGCCAATAACTGGAATGTAGCTGAATTTATATTTGGATTACTATTTATGTTATTAATAAATCATATATTTGTAATAATTTAGAACTAAAATGTGTGAAAAAAACATATTGCCACAAAAAAAGCAAAAAAAAAAAATTGCGAGAATATTAGCAGTTTCCTCGTTATTGTGGAGATTTCCGCATATTGTGGAGAGTTTGGTTCTCAAAAAAATCTGCGTGTAAAACTATGTAAAACTGGGTCTGTGTAAAACTAGGGGATTACTGTATACTCTTGTGTCTTGGCTTGCTTATGTCTTTGTTTAAAGCTTTTGGATATTATTTTTTTATTTGTGTGTATTTGTGTGATCCTAGGACTTTTATTTGTGTGATCCGTTGGTGGTATGTTTCATGTTTATTTCACTTTTGGACTTGCAAACACATCCTCCAACCTAATCATTACAAAAATCAATTTCATGCATTTTGTAAACATCGCAACTTTGGAGTGCTTGCAAAATCAGGTCAAAACTGTAGTGGCATGGTTTGAAAATTTGCCTACAACAGAGTACAGTGTGGAATTCTCATTCACTGGCCACTGCTTCATTCTCAATTAACTGATAACCAGTTAACCAGCGTCTGTTCAGCCAAAAATGAAAAATTACACAACTTTTTATCTTACCTCATATAAAGTCCCTCAGACAGGACCCAGTGTTTAAAGCTTGCTTCTTTAGTTTTGCACAGAAGCAACAAGACTAAAGTAGCTAGTAAGAGAGGCTCCACTAGTCAGCGCTGAGCAAACTGCATCCCTAAACCACCACATACTCTCCTCAAACCTCATACAGCTGTGACTCTTATGTTGTCTGACCTTGTAGGGTATAATGCTGCCTATAAAAGTGGACAACCACAGTCTCTTGCAAATTATTTAACAAACTGGTATAATCTGAGGCATACAAGTGCTGATTCAGGCATTCAGTTTGAAAGTGAAAGTGACCATTCTGTCATGCATGAACACACCACAGCCACAGTGTGAACGGCACAAAATTCTTCCTCTGCATTTAACCCACCAAGAGCTGTGTGTGGGGTGGTACCTTGCTCAGGGTACCTAAGAGAGGCTTAGCAGTCTTGGGAATCAAACCAACAACTTCCTGATCACAGGGCAAATGCCCTCACCACTACACTACCACCTACCGCTGGTGGGCCAGTTAGACTCATTGCTCCAGGGCAAAAAAAAAGATTGCCTAATCGACTCACTTGGGGTAAAAACTGTCATTCTCTCCTACTATCACTTCCCAATATTTTTAAATGTGCCAAAAAATGCAAATTCAGCAAAGTACAAAGCGATTAATTTTCCAGTGTGAGGACTCATCAAGGACCAGATTTTATGCTGCACAAAAATAGATATATTTTATTTGTGTAACAAATTTTCTGTAATATTACTACAGTTACATGCAGATAAACAACCACAAACGACACCATAAAACCCATGACAAGTTCTAAAGCTAATGCATGTGTATATTTTACTATTTTATTTTTATTATTTTGCCTGTTTTACCATTATAGGAGTAGCCGCCAAAGGACAGGACTGTCCACCAAAGATAAACAAATGTGACTGATGAATCACAGCTGGAAGAACTGGCTCACCTACTTTTTATAACTGATGTTTTAATGCCGGCTGGGGACCAATGAGCTGCATCACCTCCTGAGAAACAGATACACGCCACAACTACTCATTATTTGGAATGCATAATGACACTCATTATAGAATCATGGGGATTTTGAAAGGCCAACAATTGCTATTTTGCAGCTGCAGCAAAACATTAAGCATAACTATGTTCTAGATGATTATATGTCAGCCTTTGAATTTTTTTAAAGGTCTACTCCAGTTGCACAGACCAAACCACAAACCAAACAAGTCAGATCATTTCAAAATGCATGTCTTCATGGTAAGGACATTTTTAAGAAAAAGCATAACAGAGGGTTAGCTAGTCTAAGCTGCTACTCTTGTTTAAAAATAATTTCTCTTTCTTTTCTTCACTCTCTTCTACAGTTAACCTCTTATGTCCTCTCCTCTCCAAGCAAGAAAGATTTTCTCCAGCCACCCTGCACAGCAACCGGAGGGAACTAAAAATGGCAGAAAAAAGGTGGAGGGAAGCGGAACTAGATTCACTTTCCCCAATCACTACTTCATCTGCACTCAGTGGAAGTAACAGTTGTGAAGTTTTCATTCTACAGAGGAAAATCAGCACTTGGCCCATGCAAGCTCTACCATTTTGTCTTCTCTGCTCAGCCCTCCGGTCCCCATCCTCTAACAACAGACAATTTTGTCACCTTAATGGTTAACAAGAATCAACCACCTATCTCCTCTCCCCAATTTTTCTTCCTTCTTACCTTTCTTTCCTTACCTTCTTTCCACAGGTGATGTTCTACAGCTTCTGGCATCCAGCAATCTATCCACCTGCCCACAGGACCACTTTCAATCCACATTTCTCCAGACAGTCTCACAGGACCTGCTACCTTTAATTACTTCCATTACTAACATTTGCTTGTTCTCAGGTCGTGTACCACCTGCATTTAGGACGGTCAGCATGGTACCAAACCACTGATGTCTGCAGCTACTGACAGATATCCTTCCTTTCTTTTTCAAAAGTTCTTGAAGGAGCAGTATATAATCACTTGTCTCTCTTTTTCACTCAAAACCAGCTCCAGGATCTCAACCAGTCTGGCTTCAAACACTCTACAGAAACTCTACAGAAACTGCCCTCATACCAGTGACTGAGAAGATCCATGCAGCAACATCAGACAGCTTGTTATCATCCTGATTCTCCCAGCAGCTTTTGGAAATCTTGACTCTGCATTGAAATCATTTGAGTCCCTTCTGGAGGGGGCCTTCTATCAGGTTAAATGGAGGAAATCCACATTCGCTTCCCTCAGACTCTCCACTGGTGTTCCACAGGGCTCTGTGCTGAGTCCTGTTATCCTTTTTTTGCAGTTTAATATCTTCTCATGGCCTCTCCTAGCACTGCTGATGACTCTCATCTAATCCTCTCCTTTCCACCTTCTGACGCTCCAGTCGCACCTCAGTACATCTGGCTGACTTGTTCACAACCTGAAACCCAGAAAAATAGGTCCTTGTTCTGGTCCTTGCTGGCACTTCCATGTAGACCACTGCAAACATCCAGAATGCTGCAGCATGTTTTTTCTTTAATATTTAAACTTCATTCACGTGACCTTACTCCCTTCACTGTTTTCCCATGGTTGCCCACCTGCATGCCTACCAAGCCAAAAATGGACTAGCCTTTCCCCGCCTACCTGACCACTGCTAACAAAGACAGATTTGTACCCAGAACTTTTGAAGCGTCTAGTGTGACTTTGCTTCACACACTGTCCTTTAAGACACATGGAGATCAAACATCCGTTCTGGCATCTCAGTGGTAGAACAAATTTAAACGGGATGTCTGATCACCAAAAGCACTCACAGTCTTCAAACTTTAACTGAAGATTCCCTTTTAGAGCAGTATTTAAATGTCTGTCCTCTGGCTGACCAGGTACATTCCAGTGAACTACCCCACCTTACACTTTAAATACCACTCACATTACACTCTGGACTTTCAATAGTACCTTTACCTTCTGTTTACTGTCACTACAGGCACACTTATGTCCTGTTACTAGGTTTGAAAAGCTATCATGTGTGGTTCTATGCTGCTATCTCCTGTACAATAATATTTATTCTGGAAGGGTTGCATCCCTTTACAGTTACACTGCTGCATTGTGTATTTACTGTATTTACTGTAATTGCTGCTAACTGCCTCCTGTTAAATGATCATTCTTATGGTGCAATTCTAGTCATTGTGGAAGGTTTATATAGCTTCCACACTATACGGTTACATTACTTTACTGTTACATAGTTGTGGTGTCTATTTATTGTGCTGTTTGTGTTGTTTCTGTTGTAACTTGATGTTAAATGTTGTTATATGTTGTTCTGTGGTCAGTGGAGAAATGTCTCCTCACACTATATGGGTGTGCACAGCTGCAGATGACAATAAAGTAACCTTGAACCTTGAGCCTAGATTTAAATGAGCACTAATCCAGCATTTGCTGAAAAGGTATTTATAACTGTACTTATGCTATGAGCACTACTCATGCACTTTGAAATGTTTTGTTTGCTCTTATTCTACGAGCACTAGCCTTTCACTTGGTAATTGAACTTTGCACAGCTTTGGGACATTAGACCACAAAGAATGTTTGGAAGTTTTTTTCCAGACAAGAGCATTTGCTAAATGCCAAAAATGTAAAAGTAATTGTAAAATATAAAGCTACAACAAGGAGTTGCTGGAGCCTTTATTCTATTTGGACACAGTTCCCCTGGAGAACTTCCCATAGATGTTTCTAAGAGTGAGTTCCAAATGGTGTTTTTAGGGCTCAGTGTTTGTGAGGAGGGGGTGCTGGGTGGGCTCTGCTTTCTCTCAGCATGAGGGATTACGCCACAGAGTGCATAAAACACACTGCACTCTTTAGAGACTTTCTCCTCCCATTGTTTCACAATGTTCCCAGAAGGAGCAGATCCTCAAGTCAGCAGGACTGTCTTTCAATACAAACAGTTTTTTTGTGTGTCTTTTGGAGACAGCAGAAGCTACACAAACACACATAAAACTCACAAGTGGATTATATAAAAGTAGAGATGCAGCTCTCTGTCTCCCCCTAGCGAATTAAAACAGAATCACAAGATCAAAAATGGATAAAAACGGTCTATGTGTGCTTTGGTATAAAGATTTTTTAAAAGATTTACTTATTGATATAGTGCTTTTCAGTACAGTTGGTTTACACATTGCTATTGTCACAATTACTACTACCATTGTCACTGTATTACATTTTTTATTTCTTCTGTGTTCATGTTCACAAATTTCTGTTTATGTAATAGTAATAGGAAAACTACTGCTACTACTACTACTACTACAACTAATAATAATAATAAAACTGCAGCTACTAGTAAAAAATATTATTATTATTATTATCAAGAAGAAGAAGAATGGTAATAAAACCACCACTACTACCACTACTATTAATAATAATGATGATAGTAATAATAAAAAGAAGAAGAAGTGTTGTTGTTGCTGTTATTATTTAAAATCTTTTACAGCAATCTATTACAGCAATAATTTTAAACTCTTCTTCCATCTACAGAACCAAGTTTAAAGAATCGGAATCCAAACTGGACTACTGGAACTCTGTACAGGCTGGACGACGAGACCACTTCACCTGATTCAGAATGCAGCTGTGAGGTTAGTCTTCAATCTTCCTAATTTCTCACACACCATGCCTCTACTACAGAACCTTCACTGTCTCACATTAAGTTCAAAATCTTAACACTCGCCTTCAAGGCTCAGCACTGATCAAGCAGCATCACTTCTCATCCTCTCAGAGCTTCAAGCACTGCTCGTCTTCAACCTCTGTTTGTTCAAAAGAAGAGGAAGACATGCATCAAGACTCTTTTCAGTCCCCCAAACACTGCTTCCCACACACTGCTCTCCTCACACACTGCTCCCCTCACACACTGCTTCCCTAAACACTGCTTCCCACACACTGCTCTCCTCACACACTGCTCCACACACACTGATCCCCCAAACACTGTTCCCCACAACACTGCTCCCCTCACACACTTAGTTTAGTTATGCCCTCCACCCCTTCCGGGGTATGGACCGCCAAAGGTAGATCTCCAGAGGTTCCTGTCCTGGGCCATTCTTTCTACTTGTCTCCAGGTGTAACTCATCCTTGTGATGTCTGCGTCGAGGTCGCGTCGCCAGGTGTTTTTTGGACGGCCTCTCT